>JARJLF010001729.1:0-64366 GCA_029378395.1 Mycena leptocephala | reverse complement strand
CCGAATTTTTGAGGCAAGAAGGGACGGAGTGTCCTTATTCGATGCTTCTGCCAGTGATGTATTAGAAAAAAGTTCAAGACTCTAGATCAGATAGAAGATTCCAGCCACGGTCACTCACCGCCAGGGATTCGACATTTCGAACAACGAAAAGTAGAAAACAAATCCGGGCAGTTTTTCGGCGATTCGGCGTTCAGTCACCCATTCCAGAAAATATAAAATAAAACAGGAAATAACCGGAACATTCCGAGAACGCGAGTGTCACAATGCACGTGGGCGGCGACAGCTGTGATCATTTGTGACAGCTTTGTCTTCTACCCTCATCCTCGACACCGCAAGAAAACATGAAGGTATGATTCTATGGTCTTTGAAAAATGGCTTGGTTTGATACTCTACGCGCAGGAGCTCAGAGGCGGTCTCGCCAAGTCATCGAAACGGTGCGTCATCGACTGACCGTTTTTCATATCGATATCAGACTGAATATGGCGTCTAGCAATATAAAATCAGCATCCGAGCTTTCTCATAATGGCTTTCTAGATGTACCTCCTGAACTCTGCGCGATCATCGCGCGCTTCGCATCCCGTCAATCTCTGGCCAGCCTTTGTTCTGTATCCCGCCGCCTTTGCTCGACTTTCTCAGCGCCACTCTATGCAATGAAAGGCTGGAAATGAGCAGACAAGTGAATGAATAAATCACTCAAATATCCACAACACTCCGATGCCGTGTGTGTGTTCGGGGCTCGGACCACCGTATGTGGTCTTGTGCAATCCAGCACTTCGTCCTTCGAAATCTCTCTTCTGGTGCTCCACCAAATAAAACCAATAAAACCACTACTCTTCACAGCTCGTCGTCCTATCCCCAAACCGATAAACCAAACCAAACCAATCCCAACAAATCCAAAACAATCTCTAAATCCGTGCGGCCTTGGGCCCAATCCGTTCCGTTCCGTTCCGATTCAACCGTGCGACCTCGGGTCCAAATAAACTTGACGTGCGGCCTAGGGCCCAAGAAAATATATGAGAAGTGGAAGCGGGGTATATTCCTCTTTTCTATTGAGTTACACTGAGCTTTTATACCTACTCTGTTTTGGCTGCACAGCAAACTACAAACAGCTACAGTTCACTTGGAAACCATTGTACAGACGTTTCAGTTGCCTTCCTACACGTCCCAGTTCCCTTTGCGACACGTCTCATCCCAACGTGCCACATAGCAGTGCACGCTGTTCCCATCAACCACGTGTCCCGTGAACTCCTCGGCGTTTCAACCTACTCTCGCAAATATTTAGAAGATCGCAAAATCAGCCCGTTTTGGTGATTTCACCACTGGACAAACCGCCCGCTCATCAGCAAACACAGTCGATCCTCCCCTGACCTCTGCCCAATCTTCGTGTCTCATCAAAACTCTGAGCACCGCCAAGACGCTCAACTGGAAGCCGCATCCAGCCCTATTCATCCGCCAGCTCGGCTTGACGGATTCCGGCCTCGTGAACGATATCAAAGCCAAAGCCAAAGCATCTGCAGATTCGCTCAGGAATATCTATCGACTTATACCTGACTTTGAACGCTCGAGAGGATCCGCTTGCGTAGTCTACACTGGGATATAGCGGCAGGTCTCGACGAGCTGGGCAGATTCTGGGAGCCCCAGGACATTTCCGAATCTCCGGAGCTGATGGTATCCTGCAACGGGACGAATAGCAATTTTGGTGTGAGTGCCGTTTACAGCCTTAGATAAATCCTTCTAAACAACCCCATAGTTCATTCAGATCGGAGAGCTAGAAGTGTTGGGACTTGATTTTGTCTGAAGACGGGTAAGTTTAATTTTCTGTGTCCGTACATGTGTTTAGTAGTGGAATTTCCAACAGAAAACGACTACGAGATTGGGGAAAAGTTGTGTTACAAGCTCGCGGAGGCGATACAGACGCTGCCAATTACTTCGCCGCTTCTCCACACGTTGCAGTTGAAACTCAAGATTCCCTTCGACCGCGACACATTTCCATTTCTAGGATGCGAGGATCTTCTCGCTGCTATGAATCTGATTCACCTTCCGGTTCTGACGGCTCTCGTCCTTTCAGTTGATTTTTATCCAGACGACGGCGAGGATGAAGACTTGTCTCCTCCCATGGACTTCTCCGCTTTCCTCGCCTCTCACCCAAATATCGTCGCCCTAACTCTTAACGCGGATGGAACGAGGCTAACAGAAGACGTCGCATTTTACCCCATCTTCGCTCGTTCAAAGGCTCTTTCGAAGACTCAGAAGCCATCTGTGACCGTCAACGTCAGCTGGACCAGCTGGTTATCACATTTGTTCATCGACACCAATTCGAACTTCCCTCGTTTTCCACCGGACCGCTTCCTTCCACCTTTCGCTAACAAAACTCCAAGTTCTTGCTGTTGATGCTGTCGGATCAGTGGTCAAAATGCCGAATGAATTATCACCGGCATCATTTGCACAGCTGGTCTCATCTTTCCCAACCTCACTCATCTTGATATTTGTATCAGCGGACGGATAGTAAGTCTTTTGGCTATCCGCCCTCTCCTGACTATTAAACACTAAATAGAACCAATACCGCAAAAGTTTCATTCGTTTGAACAAGCTCAAAGTCTTCGAGTGCAAGAGTACAGGAAACGCTTTGCGCCTCCCGTGTGGCCTGTTACGACAATCTTCCCACCCGACGACTACATAAAAGATTTCCGTCGTTTCTTGCCGTCGTTGCCGCAGCTTGACTGTATCAAGATCTGCGTGTTAGCAGATAGCGACGCAGAAGGGGAGGACGGCTGCCCTTGCTGTCGTGACTGTGGAAGCCCCGGTCTCGATTTGGAATTGGTGTTTTCGCCACCGGAGATGAGAGTTGACTACCGTTTCTCGGTCATTCGGACCTCGATCGACGCAGTTGTTGTACTGGACGAAGCTAAAGTTTCTGACAACCGGTGAGCTTTCAAATCCAGTCCAGACCGCTGTGTCATAACAAGTCGTCAGCTATCCTTATTTCACTTCCTGAGATTGCCGATGCACTCTTCTTACTTTGTCTGTTGCTAATCGTGGATGCGCTTTCGGGTGAACGATTCAATGGAATACGTCTATACTTTTTCTATAATCATAGTGCGATGCGTCAATTTTCTAATACGAAACAGATCAATGTTGATCATTCAGGAATCTACGATGTGACTTGAAGTTTAATTCCGTTCAATCATCGAGACTGGTAGGTACTATTCAAAAATGCTTCTCAGCTCTCAGCTCTGCGGGTCTGACCTTTTTTTTTTTTGAACCGTTTTGATCTGCATTAGCACCGCCACTGATTCCCCTTGACTGCTCATCACAACTACGACGACCTTCTACGTTCAATTGCTTCCAAGTTGCTTTATCGATGTGGAGGTCTACGGCTGTCTACGGAAGCGAATCGTACCCGCCTGGGATACACCTGCAAGCGTGCGTAAGTTGGAGATAAGCATCTCGTTTATTCCATACAGTGGGCTGTGTAACTGGATTCCGTCCTGTCAGATTGATATAGATCAAGGTTCTACGTTCGTATAAGATCGCCGACTGCGCGAACGGCTAGCTCTACAATCCCATGTCCAAGAGAAGCACCTCGTCAACGGATGGTCCGCTAACGCTCCATTTCAACGAACTTACGCGCGTCGCGGGAGAAACTATTACTGGCCGTGTTGATTTAAATGTTGCCTTGGCACAGGAGGACAATCTAGAGCAGCTACGGATCAAGTTTAGAGGGACCATTCATTCGTACGTTCTCCCCCAGATCCGTCGCTTCCAAAAATTGATATATTACATTAGAAAGATCACCACCACCAGTGGCAATACCACCACCGACCACAACCAGAAAATTATAGTCGGTTTATGTCCTCTGATCTTTTTTTTCCTGCTGACGCGTCTTGCTAGCTTTTTTATACCAAAATTCCCCTGTGGGACCGAGGGACCGCGTTTCCGGAGCCCGGCTCTCCTATTATACCTTGCCCTTTCCAATTCATCCTCCCAGAAAGCCTACCCCCGTCGTTTCACTGCGACGCATATCATCGGAAAAGCCACATCACTTATTCGCTCGAAGTCGTCGGCGAGCGGGCTGGGTTCTATAGACTGAACCGCCTTATCCGCAGAATTATTTCGGTTGTTCCTGCGGCTTCCCAGAATCAGTTACTAGTCACGGAGTCTTTAAGACAGGGCTGGAACGGCCCGTGGAAAGACTTTACCCAGGAAGAAAAGCTACGACAGGGCATTTGGGGGGACTATTCTCATGCGCGTGTTAAGGCGAGTTGCTTTTGCTCGCTATTGCCTAATCCTCATTTTTCTTCTTTTCAGCTCACGATTCCCGACTTGCCCGCATACCCTATCGCCACTCTGATTCCATTCAGCTTTCATGTTGAGACAGAAACGAAGTCAATGCATGCATCTGATGCCCCAGTGGACAAACACGGAAAGCCATTCTTTCCCGCGCCGCCTGCCCTATCCTCCGATGTGAGACTGGCTTTACACCGGAGAGTGGAGATTCGTTCGAAGGGATACTGTCGGCACATCGAGAACGAATTTGAGCTTAAAGGAAGTCTGGGCGACGTCACACGAGTCGCCGCTATCCGTCAGTTCATCGACGAACCAGAGTGGATCCCATCCGCTGGACTCAAAGACAAGAAGGGCGACGGTATCTGGAGACGTGCAATACATTTTGAATCCGCGGTAGCGATACCTTATGCACCGACGAGCAGGACCGAAATTCTCGATTGGCAGGCAAGTTTTTTATATTTGTTCCGTGGTCTAAATAACATTCCTCGATAGTATAACCTTCTCTTCGTGGTGCCATTCCCTGGCATTGGGAACAATCTCCGGTTTCAAGTTCCTGTCTATCTTCATCCTGGATCAGCATGTCCGCCGCCTCCAGTCGGTGCCCCAGGTTCATCGAACATCACGTACGCGGATGTTCTCCCTGCTGGACCCCCGCCCATGCTTGACTTACCTCCGTAAGTGTAAATCTGCGCACAAAATATGTTGATTGACCTTTTTCAGTTCTTACTGGGCAGGTGATCACCACACCTGGGATGACGACGACAAAAAGAGTTGAGACTGCGTCCTTCGTCCAGACCGTAATCACGGAAACAATATAATAATGCTTTCTGTTATTGATTTGAGACGCAAATCTTGCTCCACAGGTAGCTATATTGTCTTCGGGGCCGAGCATAAGATTTTTTTCCCATTCAACCTGTCCTCCTTCGAGTCTCATTGAACAAATTAATGATGTTCAGGTTCTTGAAGTTGAACTTGAACAAGGTTCAACTTGGTCACGCAGCACGTGAGCTTCTTCGGCTCCCATTTTCCTTCGGCTCCGGAGTCGTCTTAACTTGCTCTCAACGACACAAAATAATGGAAAGTCCGACGGTATGCCTGATAACTTAATATCCATCATGGGGTCTGATTTTTTCTTGGGCCTAGCTGAGTCGAGGCGGTCCCAGTGCGACCTCGGCTCGGTGCGTATAGAACACTGCTTTATCCTACTTCCCATCTTTATTAATGGTTTTAGAGTTATACATACGATCCCAGAAGTATCTTATACCACTCCTGAGGTAGCGCCTGAACTCTGGGCGATCATCGCGAGCTTTTCGTCGCGTCAGTCCGTAGCTCGCCTTTGTTCCGTCTCCCGCGAATTTTCTGCCACATTCTCGGCGATCCTCTATGCTAATATCATCGATCCTCCTCTCACCATTGCCCAATCCGCTCGGCTCATACGAACCCTGCGCGCTCAGACAGTAGCCCGGCCGCACCCAGCTGCACTGATTCGGAAGCTGGGTTTGACAGATGGCGGCCGGACAAACAAGGCCACCTTCAAAGCTCAAACTAAGGCAGCGACAGACTCTCTCAAGAACCTGTATCTTCTCATTCCCGAGTCTGAACCGAGAGGATCGTCCTTGCGTGTTCTACACTGGAATATGGCCGCGGGTCTCAACGAGCTCGGACAGATCATAGGAGCGCCAGGCAATTTTCCCAATCTCAGAGAATTGGCTGTCTCCTCCGATCCGGACACGAACAGCAATTTTGATGTGAGCGTAATCTACACTCGTCAGATCACTCTAAATATTCCTAGTTTATCGCAATCAGTGGGCTAGAAGTGCTCGGACTTAACATCAGGTTTACAGAGTTTTATGGCGGGTGTTCCACTCCTCAGTCATCCCTAAATTTACTGAATTCCGCCATTATGCAGAAAATGACTCGCGCGTTGGAGACAAACTGTGCCTAAAACTTGCAGAAGTTATGCAAATGCTACCTAATCATTCTCCCCTTCTCCACACATTGCTATTGAAGCTTCACATTCCATACGATCAGCAGATATTTCCACATTCAGGGCTTTCCGAGCTCGTCTCTGCTATAAACCTGATGTGTCTTCCCGTCCTCGCAACCCTCGAGATCTCAGTAGATGTAAAACCAAACGAGATTGAAGACTACGACTACAATGATCTAGACTTACCTTCCACGAACTTCTCCGCTTTCCTCGCCAATCACCCAAATCTCGCCGCCCTAACTCTTAGCGCGCGAGGAACAGAACTCATGGAAGATGTCGCTTTTTTACCTCGCCTTCGCTCTTTCAAGGGCTCTTTCGAAGAGTGCACAGTCATTTGTGCCCGTCAACGCCAACTGGAGCAGCTGGCTATCACATTCGTTCATCCGTATTACTCCTTCTACAACAAACTGGCATCATTCCATACTCTACCGCTCTCATCTCGCCCTGCCCTCACAAAACTTCACGTCCTTGCTGTTGACGCTGCCGGATCGGTCTTCGTAAAGCCGAATGAGTTGTCTCCGGCATCATTTGCTCAACTGGTTTCATCTTTTCCCAACCTCACTCATGTCGATGTTTGTATTAACAAGCCGATGGTAAGTCCGCAATGGATTATTGGATAATGATTTTGTTGCTCACGGTGAATAAACAGTCTCAATATCGCAAATACTTGGGTATTTTGGCCAACCTGCAGAATCTCCGTTTGCAAGAGTATAAAGTTTCCCCCAATCGGTCGACCAACATCACCAGAATCTTTCCCCCCACTTACTATATAACCGAAATCCGTCAGATCTTACCGTTTTGCCACATCTTGCACACATCGAGATTTGCCTCTTCGCAGACTATGGCTCGCCCGACTACTCGGATGACTCGGCGGAAGAGTCGTGCTCATGCTGTAGACGTGGTTTCTTGTCGGATATGAAGGCGGACTATGCATTTTCTGTGATTCGCGCCGTTGGAGGCGCGCATGTTGTTTTGAACGCGACCGCACTTTCAGATAGATCTCGGCAGTAACAGTTGCCCGCTTTTTGGTCCAGAATAGTTGTACATTCGTGACCTCGAACAAGAAGTTTGCCTAAACCACAGCATAATATTGGTCGGAAGCAGTCCATTAAATCAGTCTTCATCATAACACTGATATTCGTAGACAATCCTGCGGACGTTAAATGACTGCATTAAAATGCATCCGTGTGATATTCGCCGTCAACCTCAATAATCTTTTCGATTGCACGTTTGCTGCCTGCACTCTCCTTCAACAGCTCGGTATAAGCCCACAGCTTCGGGTATTTCTTCTTGTCCAGCATGCTTTGGCCGTCTTGTGGGACCTGTGCGAGTAGCAGCGGGAAACTCATCATAATGTCCGCGCCGGTGAGATGCGCCCCGCAAAGGTATGGCCCACCGTCGGGTGCGGACCCAACTGGGCCTCGAGGAATCCAAAGTGAGTCGCGAACCCCGGTAGGACAGCCTCTCCGAGCTTTGAAGCGATGAGCGAGGTAATGGGGCGAAGGAAAAATGGGAGTGGGGCCTTTTTAATGCCTATTGGGCTTAGAGTTTGGAACGGAGAAATAATAAAATAAGGACGTACCCCAAGGAATGAATCCGAGTGTGGTTTGTACCATGAGGGACCCTTCCGAGTAATGTAGGTAATAGTGGTAACGCATCCATGCTTCAGTTTCGCCGTCGACCTGTCCCTCGCATCCGTCCTTCCACTTTTGCGGAATTAACGTCGAGGAAGGGCTGGCGAAGTGGTCGCTGAGATATTCGACGATGAACCCAGACTCTGCCATCACGCGGTTGCCAATGGTAAGAATAGGGGACTTCCCAGCGGATGGACTGTCTTGAGTTCGGGTGGGGCTTGGAGCATCCGTTTGGCGTCGCGTTTATACGTCTTGATCTCGTAGGGAATGCGAGCTCCTCGAGAAGCCACAGGATGCGTTGTGAACGCGACTTGTCAAGCCAGTGGAGCGTGATCTTGGGAGTGTCTGTAGTGGCCATGGAGGGATTCTTCCAGAGGATTAACACAGATTAGCACGTTTATCCCTCGTGCAAAATGCGAAGTACAGCGCACCAGATTGTATGGGTCCGGAAAAGATAAAGGTCTATGGGATCATGAGGGTGTCTCCAGTGGTCGTCTTTAAATGACAACCAGCGGAAGTTCGTGTGAAGTGCCTTCCCCGCTCGGCCCGTTTTTGTCATGCCAGCTTACTCGCATGTGCGTGCACCTGGGCATCTGCTGGCCATTTTTGTATGATAGAACGAGAGGGAGGAATGCACTGGCGTGGTCCGCAGCCTGCAGATGTGAGCTATTCAACGAATCATAATCTTACGCAATTTCGAACCTTGAGCCCAAATCCGATCACGTGCGTAATTGCCCACTATCAGAATGATGTGGGGGTGGCCCACGGGGACCTGTTGAGTTCGGGAACGCACTGCAGTTGACTTCTATCAATTTCTTTTTCGCGAATGATTACGGCTATCCGCAAAACCGTAGACGTTTTTGAAAAAAAGTTGAGTTGATCAAAAGTGATGTCATCGGCCTCGTGCAGTTGCCCAAGGGCCGTTGGCATGATAATAGCTTTCTCCAGTACTACTGGGTTAGATAGCACGGGTAGTGTTGCGGTTGAGAATAGTATGTTTGTTAGTCAAGAATACAGGCGCAAGCATTGACGCTGCTATCGTCATGTGCTATTTTAATCCTGGAACTCCACTTTTGATCAACTGAACTTTTTTTCGAAACGTCTACGGTTTTGCGGATAGCTGTAAAGGACTGGGAGGAAGTTAACCGGCCTGCCATGCTGGTGGCAACGTGGCAGACAGGATGGAATCCTCAAAATTCCCACGGTTGCAAGCGAGGATCATTCACTGCACGTGGTGAGCTCGATCTTCCGAGTCGACTCTTCTGAGTCTTCTCAGCTCCACTTCTTCTCCCCAACCGAGTTCGATCTCCGTTCAGGCTTCGCCAAAACAAACGCATTTTCCCTTTGTACTATGCCGGGGTACGTATATAAGCTTGAAATTGACTCCTGGCTAACACTGATCCTAGTATATGCTGGACGTGGACGCAACGAATGTGCGTAGGCCCGGCGGGACGTGGTCGAGTCGCGACTGATGTTGTCAAACTTCCAGTATGACATTCACTATAGCTCTTTCTGTGCTTGCTGTGTATCTGCATCTTCATCTGGCGCATCGCGACCATCCCTCGAGTCCACCACGTTCCGGACCTCGACAGAATATTCATGTCTCACGCACACCACCGAGTGACGAGTGCCTCCACCCACCTCCGGACAGCTGCTCATTCTATGCCGACTGTCTCGAGTCGCGATATCACTGCGGGCCCACCGGGTACCCGCTCGGCTACGGCGAGAAGTACTGCACCAAGTTCCAAACTCACCGCGCGACCCTCAGTACTCGTGGGCAGACGTGGATGCTTGCCACCATGCACTGCCTGCAGGAGGCTCTTGTACCAGACGCCGTTGGCGCATCAAATGCTACTACTACCTGCGCGGACCTAGAGGACAAAGCATTTGAAACGCACGCCAACTGTTACGTTTCCCAGCGGCGTTTGCACGCTTCCGCCGTCAGATTGGCGTGCGGTGCTAGAAATTGTCGATTTGAAGACCTTGTTTGATAGCTGGGACGCGTTCAAGGCGACCTTGATGGCTGGAACGGAGTGTTTGGAGTTGGAAGCATTTCTGGTTGAGCAGAATATCTGATATTCCCCTGGCTCCATTAGAATAATTACAAAATATACCCTACACTACTTTCACACCGCATCGATGTATCGTAATAACGCGCCAAAGTTATCATTACTTCCTCCATCCATTGTCGCTTTGAAATTCATCGGTGGCAGTGCTCAATTCATCTCTTCCTCAACCACCACCTCGCCGGCGTCACTCCGCCCTCGAATACTCGATATCATCCCCCATTCAGTTCTGAAGCTAGGCGAGATGGGTCAGAAACTGGTAGTAGGGTTTATGGTACGTTCCAAGCGCTCTCTGGGATGGGTTTGACTTATGTAATAAATTTTAAATCTCGTTTAACGCAGCCAACGATTGCAAACGATCTCATTTTCTCCAGGTCGAGTCCTCTTGTCCTTCGCAAGCCCTTCTGTTATGCGCACATGGTTCCTCCCGAAATCTTATCGCACATCTTCCACTTTTGCGCCAACGAAACAAGAACCAGTCACGATATCACGGTTGTCTGTGCAGGTCCATCGTGCACCCCTCTGGTTCTCACTGCCGTCTGTCGCTACTGGCGGGCTGTTGCTCTTTCGAACCGTGAATTGTGGGCAAATCCCTTGTTTTTCTGTTCTTCCCAAGGAATGGTGTCGCTTTCGATGGCTTGGTTTGCTAATGGTGGCAACCTTCCTCTAAATGCCTTTATGTTGGATTCGCCGGATTCTTCGACCGATAGCAAATGGCATCTCCTCTCTAATTTCTGTCTTCATGCGGCCCGATGGAATGCGTTCATCTCGTTATCCCGCGGTCCCCTGCGGGAATGGCTCTCGATCTCTGGCCAATTTCCTCTGCTCCTAACGATTTCTCTGGTCGGCCCACGACAGAATACACGATCAACGATATTCCGACTGATTCGTATCTCATTGCCGATCTTCAATGTGCCCCCCGTCTCTTTCGCGTACGATTGGTCTCCTTCTTGCAATTTGATCGTATCTCATTACCCTGGGATCAAATAACCTATCTGGAACTCGACAAATCTGTTTTCGTTGTCGTTCCCGGGCATTTCCTCTCATTATTTCATTTATGCCCCAATCTCTTCGATGCGAACTTGTAAACACCAGCGGCTACTTCGCGATGCAGCCACCTACCAATCCCTACAATCACCCGAAACTCCAGCATTTTTCAGTTTCCGGGCACACCGCAAATATCTACAATGCCTTTACGTTTCCGTCCATGAGCAGTATGGCTATCCTCGACTGCAAGCTTGTTTCTCAAGAGCTGCTGGAATTTCTCACACGCTCGGCAGTGTTGAAGACCCTTTCCATGGAGCCTGCCCCCGGCTGTACCGTCTCATCAGTCTTCGTTCTCCTGACGGCCGTTCCGCTCCTGACCAATCTAACGGTCGACTGTTCTTCTTTATCTGTGACCTTCTGGACCGAATTCTTCGATCTCTTCGGCAAATTCTGGATATGTCCCAATCTCGCGCGCCTGACTCTTACGGACTCCATTCCTGAGCGGGGCTTTTCGTATGAAGCGCTCAGTGCGATGCTATATAACCGCCGGTTGAATTACAAGACTCTGGGGACGTTGTCGCATGCTCCGTTGTTTTCCGCCGCGCACGGCACCTCGGCGCCCGCATCCGAGTGTTGTTGTCCAACTCGAGCGTTTGTTGAGGGCCAAGATGGCTATCTCCATCTTGTCACCAGCCATACGCTGGCCACGCCGTCGTAGGTGCTACCGCTTTCGATGAACTACAGCTGATTTCCCGTCAAGGCATCCAGGCGTTTACGGACCTATTCCCATGATAAAGAGGTCTCAGCAATTTCAGTGTCGGTTGTTTTCTGTTGCCTTGGGTTTCCAGCATTATGTTGTTCTTAGAGAAAGTATCGAACCATGTAGCCAATATCAATATTTGAGCAGTACGAAGGGGTGCATTCCTTATTGCCATCTCTCCACTGCAAGCCTGGAAAGAAAATACTGGATTGAAATTTGGGCTCCTCTGTGGAAGATCTTTCCGCCGTTTTAGCGATACCTCCTTTCATGCCATCGCTGTAAACGCATTGAAATTATGGACGGCCGGTCTCCCTTCGAAAATGAACCCGTCGGCGTTGCATTCTGCCACGATGACGCCTCGGCGCTGCACTGTAACCCGCATCCCCTTACCTACCTCGAGAGACCGAGACAATTTTGACATTCCCGCTCCCACCTCTACCGACTTCGGATCTGAATCCCCGGCGTATAGCGACACGGTCGCTGGTGAGGTACATAGCACGACGACCCAGAATGTGTCGTCCGTCTGGCCGCTGTTGATTATAAACCATAGGCGAGATAAAAAGATTCACGGACGAGCTCCCAATTTCGCGGTCGTGGGACGCTCTCCGGCGCGTTGGCCGCGCGCGGATGTGGACGGCCCCACAAGTAGATTTGGTCCCGCTCAATAGGAGGGTACATGCCACTTTTGAAGGCGCGCGCAAAGTAACTGTTGAGGTGCAGCCAGGCGCCGTGCGGGAACCCGTCGACCCACGCGTGCGAAGCGGGCTGTGCGCCACGAACCGCGGGGCAGATATAGTGTGATTCACCGTAATCTGAGTCTCAGTAGTGAGCGAACCTGCTCGTGTGTTGAACCAGATGCCCGACCGTTCCACGAGATGACCTGCACAATATCTATCTGTGAACGCATGTCGATGAGCTGCTCCCAGCGGCGCACAAAGAGCCAGTCATCGCCGCGGTAGATCCACTGCCAAGGTCAGTTCTTTCACATAGCACAATCCAATAAAAAATATTCACGTTCTTGTTCCAACTGTCGGCTCTATAGTGCTGGCCACCATGAGATTTAAGATCGAATTATGGTGCACCAGAGGATTGCGCACCGTGAAGAACCACGGCGATACCGCGGCCATGAATGTGCGGCCGCCAAGATTGTGGAGATGATATGTATCTGTATCAAGGGTGGGTGATTCGATCTCGCGGCGTGGATGAGTTGGCGTGAGGTGCAGGGGCCATCCTCCATTCCACTGTCGCACATGAGCTCTCGCAGAGGGCCTAACGCCAAAATTAACAATACATTAAACACCCCGTCCAAGGCAGATATTGCAGGGTAGCGCGCCGGATCGACGAAGAACGCGGGAATAAAATGGATCTGCTGCCTCATTAACAACGTTTTATGGGTCTTTCAAATTGAGTAATATGACCGGCACAATATCCTGTATTGCCTTTTTGGCGAACGACCACGCTTCATCGAGCCCCGCATTTTGCCCAAAGGTGGCGGCCTCCCCCGCAAATGTCGAAACCACCACTTTACCCTGATATCTGAACATTCGGGGGTGTTTCCCGAAGGTAGTGAAGTAGCTGCAGAGCAGCTCGACGTCGGATTCGGAGCCGGCGGGGATCGAACTGTATCAATTCGCTTCGACTATGGCAAGAAAAAGAAACGATGCAATAGAACAAACCTCATATCGAAGCTGATAAAAAGGGTAAACGGAGCAGACGAACTGGCTGCTGCCTTGAAGCACATTGCTACACGATCTTGCTGCCAGTCTTCTTTGCCAACGTTCAAGACGAAACCGTCGCTGTGGGGCATCAACGATTTTACTATAGAATAAATAGAAGGAAATATTTTGACGCGCACATGTCGCTAGAAATGGCTTCTTGGATGTCTGCAGCCCAATCGCTAACAGAGTACGGCTATGCGTGGCAAGTTGGAGTGACTTGAGCTTGATACGAGTGCAAGAATGGCGCGACTGACATATGTGTTTCCCACCATAAAACTAACATGTCATTTTCACCCAGGCGCACTTCAAATTCGCAGCATTCGACTCACTGAGCAAAGACGTATTTCCGCGATGTCATGGTTCAAGATCAAAGAACGGTTTCCATTTCGGGAACCAGCACACGCAAACAACGCCGAGTGCCGTTTTAGGAAGGTAAGGGTAAGCCGATCATTCGAGAATCTCCATGAGAACCAACGGTAGCACACTCAATCGATTGATACCCAGATACAGAAACTCTACAAGGTTAACAGATCGAGAACAAATCAATACATCCTTCTCTCAGTAGCTTAAGGCGTCGCCCGTCCGGGCCATCTATGCAACAAAATAAGAACATGAATAATGATGATAAGAGATGCAAACCTAGGGTATAGCGAGCATTCCCGTACAGTAAATCTGTTGGCGATCCATGCTAGGAATCGCTGCGGAAGGTGGTCAATCGCCGCAAGACCTCTCCATGTACAGAAGGGATGCTCACCTCGACTCCAAGTCCGTAGCCCCCGTGCGCACATGTGCCGTACTTGCGCTGGTCTGTGAACCAGTAGTACGGCTCCGTCGGGATACCCTCTCGCTTATAGGCCGCGAGGAGTTCCTCCATGTCTTCGATCCTCATCGATCCGCCTATAACAGATCAATACCGCACCAGCAAAAGTAGAGGGGCGACGCACCGACAATTTCCCCAACGTTAGGCATGAGCAGATCACAGCTCTCGGTGAAGGTCGGCTTGCCGTCCTTGGCGGGCATCTTCTTCATGTAGAACGCCTTCAGCTCAGCGGGGAAGCCGTACAGGAATATCGGTTTCCCGATGATGTCCGTCATCTGCCGCTCAGCCGCCTCAGCGATGTCGTCGCCCACGACGTGGTCCACCATTATGACCTGCCCTTTGTCGTCCAGGATGGGGTTCTCGTCAGCATCTTCCGCAGGGCGCTTAATGCCATGCTCGGTGAGCCACGCGATCGCGTCCTCGTACGACATGCGCATGAACGGCCGGGCGGGCGGCTCGAAGGTCGGGTTGAGCTGCTTGATGAGGGCGGCGGTAGCGGGGTTGGCGAGCAGGATGGAGACGGGTTTTCACAGATCTGGAGGAAGCGGTCGGTGAACATATCAAGCTCGTGGGAAAGGCATACGATCGTCTCGATATGGTGCATCAGATCGTTGAAGTCGATGAAGGCGAGTTCTGCCTCCATATGTGTGTATTCACTCAGATGCCCGTCGGGTGTTGCTGGGAGGCATTTGAGTGGGGTGGTTTCGTCGGTGTGCACCGCAATACTGACCTTTTTTCGGCCCTGAAACTCTCCTGGACACAGAAAACGTCCCCAAGACTGGGTAGGCAAGTTTCCAGGTACAGCTGTGAACTCTGTGTGAGGAAGGCCGGCTGTCCGTAGTAATCCAGCGTGAAGAGCGTTGCGCCGCCCTCAACCTGGGTCTGCACAAGACACGGTGGTGTAACTTCCATGATACTGTTGGCAGCATAGGCTTGACGGAAGGCGCTAAGCAGCGCAGCCCGAAGGCGGAGCACGCTGGATGCCGTTTCACCACGTAGCACTAGGTGACGCAGATCTGCGAGGACCGAGGGATCGGAATGCTGAACAGCGGTTAGCGGGACGCGCGAATGGCACGGAATTGGGCGCACCTCGTTCAACTTGGTACTGAACGCATCGTCACCACCAGGAGACCCGCCGATAAGTCGCCAATAATCGACGGCAAGCTCATGACCGCCGGGCGCAGTCTTGCCTTCCGGCACGACTTGAAGCGTGCCAACAAGTTCCACGGACGACTCGAGAGCCAGCGTCAAGGCTTCGTACGTTTGGGTCTACCAAGCTCACGATCAGCGATCCACGATAAAAAGACCGATAAAGTCTCGCACAGCGGTACCAGACAATACGGCCTGGAGATATCCAGTGCCATCTCGCAAGACAATGAAAATAAGTCCCTTCTGCACGCGCAGACGGTGGACCCATCCGAACACTCTGACTCGTTGAGATCGCAAGGGTTCAAGATGCACAATCTTTGCCTATTATTTTCTCGAGTTACAAACCTGAAACCGACCACCTGAAAGCTGGGCGCACCTTCGAGGCCTTGGGAGGCTTGCGTCCTCTACCAATACAATTTTCTTGCTCTGCTCCAGCACTTGTTGTCGCTTCTCCTTTTCTTCATTTTCTGCGCGCTCGAGCTCATCCGCTTTCTTGCGCTTTTTCTCCAGACCTTCCGCGGTCTTCTTAGCTTTCTTGACAGACGATTGGGTGGGCTCCTCGTAAGTCGCAGACGCATCTTTACGCGTCAGAAAGGATGCAGACGCTCCATGTTTGAATAAGGCCACCCCGAGAGACTGATAAGGCTGATCGGCCGTGCCCGTGCCCGTAGTGTCTGAACCAGCAGTTTCATCGATGTGGATTGCCGACATTGCAGCGAAAGGTGATCAGGCAAAAAGTGCCTGTTGTGGCAGGAAGCAAGAGGTTATATAGTGTTTGGAAAACTTTGTGACTCGATTCGAGTCTGACTCGACCATTTGGGTTCTATCAGCAACGCCTTGCACAGCTGGCAGGGGTTACTGGCTAGAAATGTATCCTTCCAGTCCGCGATTCCCCCGGGATAACACCAATGGCTCGCTATTATCGGATGGAAGCTACAAACGTATTGGAAACTATTTTATGTTGGGGACAAGAGCATTTTCTATGTTTCAACGTCCTTACTCTCAACTAGTTCTTGAACTCGGTTTTGACTGGCATTCGAGCCAGCTGCTCACGGTAGTCCTATTTGGATTATATCTGTTTAGCAGAGAATTTGAGCCACGACGTTGCATTGGATAGCATTAAGTAGATGAACAGAGGTCCAGGCCAGTAACAGTCCCGGAAATTTGAGCTCCCGAATTTTGTTGAGCAATATTGCCACTGCCAACGGCACGGCACGCACGACAAGATTGCAAGTGTGCTTGAAGTGTGCAAGACGAATCTAGAAATCACAGGACGCCATGTAATAAAGACTGAGAAAGAAAATAAACCACAAGGCGACCTAGGAAGCGAACAAGAAGGACCGCAAAGATATTCATACAGGGAGAGTTGCAGGAGAGTTCAAAAGTCGATTTTGTTTGGCTGTGCTTTGCTTGGAAGGCATCGACTTCCGAACGCGTTACTGTCACAGTCACTCTTCCTCTCGCAAGTCGCAACCGCGTTTCCAATAAAATGGTATGGCTTCCTTTCTTTGCCTCAGTCCCTATTAAACCCGTTTTATTAGCTCCCGTTATCCCTCTTAAATGCGGCGCAAAACAAGCCCATGGTAGGCATCACCCACACACCATAATGGCCCTGCTAATTTGCACACAGTTAGTGGAGCTCAAGAATGGCGAGACATTCAACGGCCATCTCGTCAACTGCGACAATTTTATGAACATAACGCTTCGGGAAGTGTACCAGACCAACACCGACGGGGATCGTTTCTGGAAGCTCAAGGAGTGCTATATTCGTGGAAGCACCGTACGTCGTCCTTTTCCTGTCTAACGCGTCGTCTGAGCACGTATCGCCAGATAAAATACCTCCGCGTCCCGGATACACTGTTAGATGCTGTGAAAGAAGAGCAAAATCGTGCTCGAGATGCTGGTCGGGGAGCAAGAGGAGCGTTTGTCAGTGGCGGAAACAGGGGTACGTTCTTTGTGACTCGGGTTGCACCTCCACTCATTGCCTTTTAGGACGGGGTGCACCAGCGCGCGGTCGCGGTGGTCGCGGTGGGCCGATGCGCGGGGGTAGAGGCCGTGGCCGAGGCGCCTAGTGCATTGATCGAGATTGATATTATGCTGGGTGAGCTGTATTGCTGCTATTCCTTGCAGAGCCGAATGATCATGAACCACATGTCCTTTCGGTTGTGTAAAATTAAATATCTGGGCAGCCATAAATATACGTGTGAGCTTCAGGTATTCCATTTCCACTTGTCTCCTTCAACGTCTGCAACTACCTCGAACTTGAGGGCCTGATCTTCCAAAATCCACTTGCCCTGGAATCCAAACCAACTCAGCGACTGATATGACTCGATAACAAAACCTACGGTATAGACGACCGAGTTGACTCCAATGACTCTTAGCTGCGAGGCTTCATCACGAAGCATCCAGCTCCGCGCTTGTGCCAGTGTCAGATCTTTTGGCAATGGATGTGTGTCGCTGATTATCCAGTGCACTTGCAGTCTCAACGTTTTTCAAGTTGATTGCCTTTTCAACTGCAACCGCTATTGTATCCTATATGGGAAAATTTGAACACAGTTCGAAAATATCAAAACCCAACATACCACATCCGGCGCGACAACCAAACACACCAAAGTCTCGAGCTTGGGGAATTTATAACAAAGACATTCGATGTCGGGCAATGTCAACTCCGCGTCTCCCGCAATGAAATGTTTCAGACTGTCAGCCTGCATGGTAGCGAGATCTAAAATGAACGCGCGGGGTATGCGAGTGTGGCCCATGTGCAGTGTGAATGCGTGCAGCTTGAATGTCTCGAGACCCGGTCGCGGAAGGATCGTTGTGATCCATGCCCATAGTTTAGCGGGCCCATTATATCGATACTGCTCGTTCGCACCGTCAGTTGCTGTAAAGTCGCCATCTCGTCCCGATTAGGAATTAGGCGGGCATTCGACGGGCCGGACACCAAATATTCTGTGTCGAGCGACCGAAGATTAGGCAGAAATGTGAGTATCATCGGGATTGCATTAGAAGGGGCGCCTGTGAAGGCAAAATAATTAATTCAATTGCAGATTTTGTATCCAAATAAATAAATAAATCACCTTTCAATCGGATATCTTGTAGCAAGGGTAACTGCGAGAGCACTGAGAGCAAATTGTGTTCGGTACTCCGGCACAGCGCTGCAGGGGATTTAAAAATCAAGACGTACATTCGGAGCAGGGATAAGTGAATGCACTGACGCCCAGTTCCAGATGGGTGAGGGTGCTTCGGAGCCGGCCAGCCCAGCCGTTCCCAGAAGATACGGTGGGCCTTCAAGACACCAAATAGATATTTTTCGGAGGCCCGTCAGCGTCGTAAGTTGCGCCCAAGCCTCTTCGCCGAGGTCGCTGTTGGTCCGGATGGTAAGAGAGCGGAGCGGGTGGTTCCGCACCACATCAATGAAAGATAGGAAAACAGTGTCAGATCCAGGAGAGCGCCGAAAATCGTCGATCCATGTCATTGAACGGAGATTAGTGCAGAGTGAGAGCGCGTGCAGAGTATCTTCGGTGATATTTGGATAGTCTGGAGTGAGGCCGCGATGGACGGCGCCTAGGTTCCGGTCAGGGGTGTCAAAAAATTAAACCCTAGATATTTACCGGTTTCTCGGACATGTCGCACGTATTTTGCGAGTTCTGGCCGTTGATTTAAAGTCGTCGAGGGATGATACACGACAGTCTACAACGGAGATCAATAATTAACGGAATCCCGAACATGATATGCCAAAGCGGATTGCGAGGAAGTCCGGAGTCCCGCAGAAGATAATTCGAGCCGACTTCGAAAGAGAAACCCACCTTTCCGGAATTGGAAACGATCCGAGAGTCCAGCACAGAATAGAGCAAAGGAATGGCGACGCGATTAAAATTCTTATTAACCAGAACACATGAGGACAAGTCGCGTCTGTCGGTGAGCTGTTCGAGGATAGGCCGCAATAGGTCCAATGGCAGAAGGGGATCCTGCCTGAGGAAAGCAGCAAACTTCATCGAACGAACCGCAAAGTCAGGGGAATCAAGACGGTGCGTACATTATAAAGTACTCCGACGTCGGACGCGTGTACAAAAAAAAGTCGACCGAGCTGCCCGGTAATTCGTCAAGATGGTCAATTGACAAGGCACATCGCGGGATGCACCACAATAGACCACAATCTGGTGAGAGTTCCGGTTAAAGGCCGGTGATCGTTAGCGATTCGAACGCTGTTTCAAGTGTGACGAGTCACACCGGTACCGTTTGTTCTTTATCATCATGTTCTATATCATTGGACTAGGACTATCCGATGAAAAGGACATTACCGTTCGGGGACTGGAGGTACCGTAACAAACGCCACGTTTCTACTCATCTGACCCAGTTTCAGGCGATAAAAGGCGCGACTCGGGTTTACCTCGAGGCATACACCAGCATCCTTATGGTGCAGAAGGAACGCTTGGTTTGTGGCCCGATCTGAGTTCTTTGAATACACGGGTCTCACCATCATATGCGAGGAAAGGAAGCTTTCTACGAAAAGCCGTTGATCCTTGCTGATCGAGACATGGTTGAAACCCAGAGCGATGAGATTTTGAACGGAGCCGATGAGATTGACGTAGCGCTTCTCGTTGTCGGTGATCCTTTTGGGTGATCTAGTTCCCGAGTTGCCCGTTTTGTTGTCGTGCTCATAGACATCCAATAGCGCAACGACGCACACAGATATCATACTCCGCGCTCGGGCTCTTCGCATCCCAACCCGTGTGATTCACAATGCATCAATAATGAATGCCATGGGCGCCGCGGGTCTCCAGCTCTATCAATTCGGGCAAACCGTCTCCCTAGTGTTCTTCACCGAAACGTGGAAACCCGACAGTATTTATGACCGGATCAAGGAAAACGCTGATCTCGGGCTACACACTCTCGTTCTGCTGGATATCAAAGTAAAGGAACAAAGCGACGAAAATTTGGCACGGTCAGGACGTTCGAATGATGTGGCTCAACTTGACGTTCAATTTTCTCATCTCAGGGGCCGAAAAATCTACGAACCACCGCGATATATGTCCATCCCACTGGCAGTGAAACAGTTGGTTGAGATCGAGTCTATCCGTAAAGCGGGCATTTTAGACGCTGAAACTACGCTGGCGGTCGCACTTTCCCGCGTGGGCGGCGGAGATGAACAAAAAATCGTGGCTGGCACCCTAGCAGATCTGGCCAAACATCCCGAGGAATCCTTTGGAGAACCACTGCACAGTCTAATCATTGTCGGCAAACGGCTTCATCATCTCGAGGTCGAGTACGCAGAGGAGTTTGCTGTGGATCGCGAGAGATGGCGAACCGTTGCCAGCACCGTTTACGGATGTGCTTTGGATTGAGCGCTCATGTAACCGTTTATGATCCAAAGTACGTATTGCAATTTGTCTACCACTGAGTAAAGCTTCTTCAATCAGAGTGGCGAAAACAGTTATATGAATTTACTACTCCCCGAAAGCCGCAATCTTATCCGCTCCTCTTGTGTGCTTGTGCCCCTCTGTATATGCCGAAAACTTCGAGAACGTCATATCCATGTTCATAGGACCTCTCCAGCCGCTCGTCACCACCGCAATGGAGAAATGCATAGTCCTGTCAACTTCGCGCCGCAGTACTGATGCATGCATGCGTCGAACCATCTCATTGGTTCCCACACAATCACACTCTCAATATCCATTGGTCCCGGGACATACACGGCACTCAGCTACTCAGACTCAGGTCGGACCAGCTGATCTGGATTCTGCGTAGCTGACTACGAAGAGCCCGGAGGCGGGATTAGCTAATCTTACCAAGTATGCCCGTAGCGGAACAAAGTGGCCAGTTCCATTCTGTCGCAGGCGCAGAGTTTTGCTGATGGATATTTTCAATTTGCTTGGTTCAACTCGAAAATTATAAAATCCACGTTCAACTCGGAGATACGCGTCAGCGCGGCCCAATTTCCCTTCAGTCGACGCCCGAGAGTCAAACGGCTTACAGTCGACCCAGCGGAGACCATCGCTGAGAATCTTTGGCCAAGTAAGCTTGTCTCTCTGGATTTCAACCGAGTCACGTGTGAGCGTTGAAACTGACTGTTCAAGTCGATGTTAACTCGGGCGATTCACAATCATGGATGCGGTCTTCGCTGCGCGGCTATCGGCTCGAATGCTATACTCTGCCCCGGACAACACTCCAATGTTCGTAAAAGAAAGTCTTGAGCTGCCAGTGTGTCTATCCTAATCCCGCCTACCAGGCCACCTCTACCATCGAGCTTAGGGTAGGCACTGTAGGTGGGAATGACGATAAAGACTTGGCCTAGTCGACTAGACACAGCTGGGACGATCTTTGTAGCTCTTCGCGGTCCGAATCCTTTACGCAAAATCCAGATCAGCGGGCAGACCTGAGTTGGGCGGTCCACCTGAGTCTCGGAATGGCGTAATACTCTTGTCGTAAATTCTCGTTTTGTCGGACACCAAATGAATAGAACAAGACGAAAATTCGGCGAGGCTGTTATGTTCAACCAATGCGGTTAGTGTTCAAGTATCTCGGTTGAACATCTACGGAAGATATTTCCACCGTGAAACACTTTCCTTCGCGAACTGGCAAACATGTCGGGAAAGCGTTCTGAGTTCGGTGTAACGACGCTTTCTTGCGACCAACAGGAGATGGCGCGATCTAGACTCGTTTCAGCCTCTATAGTCTAGCCTTCGTGATTTTCTGCAGATAGTCGTTCAGAATCACGTATATTATAGCGCGATCTCCGACCAGTGAATTCGAACATAGCGACAAAAAACAATGCGCCGTCTCTTTTACGACAATTCTGGGCCCATTTTTTTTATCCTCTATCGTCGTTGGCGTATAATCTAGGAGGTAGTTAAGTAGGTAGGTATATTTCGGCGCGGTCCCGTCAACAAGTGAGATATGAATTTTTATATTATTATGTATTCTCCCTCGAGTGCCACAATCTTTTCCACCGCGCTCTTGTAACTTCCCAGTCCCTTCAGCGCCTCTGCGTACGCGAACAGCTTCGGGAAATTCTCCTTGTTCATGTTCGCCGGGCCACGGTCTCCCGTCCCGCTTGTTACCAAGATAACGGGGAAACTCATCATGATATCGGCACCTGTCAATTTGTCGCCGCAGAGATACGGCCCCCCATTGGGAGAGGAGGCAAGTTGCTCCTCGAGAAAAGCGAAATGGGTGACGAAATTAGGCTCAAGGAAGGATTTCTGGATTTTCCCGGAGATCTGCGATGTGACAGGGCGGATGAAGAATGGGACGGGAGCGCCTTTGATGTCTGTAGGCGCATCTCGGTCAGCGTATTCACTACGACTTGAAAGAGATCACGAACTATTGGAGACCAATGACACGAGCATTAACGACATCAGGGAACCCTCGCAATAATGCATATAGTAGCGGTAGCGCATGTACTCTTCGGTCTCGCCGCGGACCTTGCCTTCGCACCCAGGCTTCCACTTGGCTGGGATCAAAGCGGGACCGAAATGCTCGCTCAAGTACTCGACAATCAGGGCGGACTCTGCAATAGCATAATCCCCAATCGTGACGACGGGAGACTTGCCGAGGGGGTGAACTTCTTTTAGCTCCGGTGTAGCGAGACTCGTTTTAGGATCCCGCTTGTATCTCTTGATTTCGTAGGGCACATTGAGTTCTTCGAGGAGCCATAAAATACGTTGCGAACGCGATCTTTCGAGCCAGTGGAGGGTTATTTTCGGCGTCTCGGATTCGGAGGACATCACTGCGGTGAAATGGTTAGGATATGAGTTGATACTGAATGGGAGCTGTGTACCTGGGGAAGCCTAAGTAGCAGACGCTTATGAGGGTAGGAGGAGGAGGAAGAAAAAGGTTCACTGCACAATCACTGCATCAAATAAACCATGTGTCTGATTTATGTCAAACGGCGTCCGGTCCGGCTGATCGACAACAATCACATGTTTTATGTTTCCTTTACCTCTTCACAAGCTTCAACTTTCAAGAAATGAGTCGGGAGAATTCAAGGTACAGGCTTTATACATCTATGAGTGTCCAATCGCGAACTAAAAGGAAGTGGATAAAATATGAAATGGCCTGTTTCCACGCTGTCCGTGAAATGCCCGTCAAGCCAAGCCGTGTTCAATGCCGAATCATTTTGTGCCTTTCTGTACTCACCCGGGTAATGTTAACGGAATTAATATGTAGCAATATCTGCCAACAGCTTTCAACTCGTAGAAACTACAAGAAAAGTCAGCGCATTTATTTATTTGTGTCTACGAATCAATGCAACACGCGCGGAGAAAGCCAAGGTTGTAGTGCAATCGTACTGGGCAAAATGAACTACTCCCAAGAAAAGTCAACAAAGGCATGGGCTATAAATTTATGTTATGGAAAAACCTTCGGAACAAAACATTCAGACTCTCACCGTTTGTCGGAAGAGATGCGAGCATTGTTGAAGACCAGTTGTGCGCCGCTCGGCTTGCGAATGACAATAAAGTCGTAGTCGACCTTCACGTGAGGTGGCTCGAACAACAGGTCAAAGTTGTCATCGTGCTCAAAAACATGATCCGCCAAGATACATATTTCGATCCATGCGAGCTGTGGTAAGGATGGCAAAAAAAGGGCAAATTCTGCAATGTAGTCGCTCGGCGGGAAGACCTTTGTGACAGGCCTCTTGGGTCCAGAACACTTCGTAATGCCGTCGTAACATTCGAAATGTGTGCAGATCGTCGTTCTGTATTCTCGCAATCGGAGACTCTGCAGTTTGGTCAACAAGATCAATTTCTCGCGATATTTATGCTATTCGACAATTAGCGAACCCAAATTATATACAGAGAGGGCGTACTATTTGGTCGCTGATGCAGACGTCAAGATGGGTGAGGTTGGGGAAGGACGACACCAATTGAGCAAATGATGCCGGTGTCAATTCATCCGTTAGTTTTGCCTCCGATTCAAAAGAATCAACAGCGAGAACACGAAGGTTTGTTAGCGATAAGTGGCTTGCCAAAGGGAGGGGCTGGGACGAGGGTAACAACTCATCCGACCACATACTATGAACCAGTGTGAGTACCAGCTTTTCGAGGGGTCGTTGAGAGGCGCAGACGACTGCGGCGTCTTCGAACGAGCCCTCGAATGAGCGAAGGTGAGGCAAAATGTGATGTCTTTTGTAAGCTTTGTTCCGCGTGCGCTTAGCGTGAGGTCCAAGAGAGTTGTGTGAGTGGCCAGGAAAGCGGAGAAATTCGCGCTGGGTAAAAGATCTAGATTCCCATTGCTGCCGTCGTCTTCCTCTAGATCTACTGCCACCGAAAGATTGAGAGTTGCCAGGACAGGAAGATGTATGAGATTCATAGTTTCGACGAGGTCACAAAACCCCCCATGTGGAAATTCATACTCGTCAAAGCTAATTCGGAGCTTTAATTTCAAAGTGTGGAGGAGGGGAGAAGACGATGGTAACATTTGCATAGCTTCTGCAAGTTTATAACACAGCTTGTCAGCAGCGTCATAGTTGTCTATATGATAGAGACTTGAATCAACAATTCAGACGCTCCAGGCATACGGACTTACCATACAAATAAAGCCTCAGCGTAATTCCCAGTATTTCGAGCCCTCCGATTTGAATGAACTAGGGATTAATGAGCATTCGATTGGGAGGATAAATGACAAACGCACGTTGAAGTTGTTATTTGTCCCAGTAGTGGAAACGACTAGTTCTTTTAGATTCGGGAAGTGTCCTCGTGTTCCTAAGATTACTCCCAACTCGTCCATGCCCGCCGCTAATTCCCAATGTAAAACTCGCAATACGGATCCGTTTATGCTTTCGGCTCCAGGAATCGGACGATACATGTTCCTGAGCGAATCTGTGGCTGCCCTGACTCGTGCCTTGATAGTATCCACATTGCGATCTACCAGTCCGCCGCGGTCCGTCAAACTCAGCTGCTGGATTTTTGCAGCTACGTGCGGTTGGCGGAATGACGAGGTTTCAACATTGCTGAGGGTTTCCAGGAGAGACGAAGATTGGGCCGCGGTCAGGGGAGGATCAATGATGTCTCCATAGAGTAGAGGTGAGAATTTCGAATAAAATTCGTGGGAGGCTGAACAAAGGCGGGCGAGGGATGCACGAGACGCAAAGGTCGCAATGTGGGCCCAGAGTTCAGGAGGTACATCGGAAATGTTATAGGATATGTTTTGGATTGGATTTATAATGCTGGCCATCCGATTCAGTTTTTTATCGAAACAAAAAGACGGCAGAAAGAGGTCGTCGAACCCACCGATTTGATGGCTTAGCCTTGCGGCTGCCTCCACGCTGGTTAACAGAGAGCTCAGACAGAATGCCGAGACAACGAGTTGCAGAGCTTACCTTGACTTTTTTCATGATTTTGTGCCAGATCCCGGTCATCCAAGGGTAAGACCAAGGACGAGAGCTGGTGGGAGTGGACAGACTGAAAGCTTGTGACGGCTACCACGTGAAGCGTGACCATCGCGATGTCAGAGTCACGCACGTCGCAAATTGAACAAGGTTGAACAGAGCAAATCAAGACCTGACTCAGAAAGACTTCTATAAAATCTACAGTACAGGAATTCCAATAACACACAATTAATTAATTGGTAGAAAACTTGACAAACGGCGGGCGGCAGTTGAGCGGTACGTAGACGACGCGGCGACGCGCCAAGGACGTTACAGTGTGGACGAAACAAAGGTGATTTGAGACTCGAGCGAGACTTGACCGGCTGGCGCTGTTCGACGCGAGAGATCCATCATTTCGCAGAATGCCAGGAATAGCTGCAGAAGGATCGATACGAAGTAACGATCAAGTATGAAAAAAAATTCACCTGTCGACAATGTGGGCACTGTCCAGGACAGCATATGCACCACTCGAGGGACGGATCACAGAGAAGAAGTAGTCCACCGTCATCTCTGGCGGGGAATCCAGCACGTCATGTTCTGAATCAGTAAAGTCCCAACCTGAGTCCGAATCAGAATCGAAATCTGGATGCCCCTCGAGAGCAGGAAGGATATCCGCCAAAATGAGGATCTCGATGTCGGAGAGGTGTGATAGGGATGGCAATAAAAACTCGAATTCCCGTATGTAATCTGTGGTGGGGAAGACGAGTCTGGCGGGCCAGCTTGGGGGCCCGAGACGGCGAATTCTGTGCTGTTGCAATCGAAGGCCTTGCAGATTTGTCAACGAAAGCAAGGCTTCGCGATATTTATCCTATATATGTATATATGAATACACCAAGTATAGTCATCGCGCAATCTGGGACGTACCATGCGTTGATTGATGCAGGCATCCAGATGGGTCAGGCTGGGGAAAGATGAGACGAGCTGAGAAAATGATTTCGGGGACAGTCCATGGATTTTTATCGGCGATCCGAGAGCATCGACAGCGAGAAGATTGAGCTTGGTTAGTGAGAAATGGCTTGCCAGTGGCAAGACAGGAAACATATGCATGGGGAAGTAATCCACAACATCATTCGGGGGTGTGAGAACAAGTGTTTTCAGCTGGCGTGGGCGCGAACAGATAACGACGGAATCTTTGAAAGTGCCTTTAAACGAACGTAGTCGGGGTAAAAACGCGACTTCTTCTTTCAGCTCTGTCCCGAGAGCGCTTAGCGTTAGATCGACGAGATTGTGGTGAGAAGCCAAAAACGCGGAGAAGTCTGTTTTGGGTAAAAAGTCAAGACTTTCAATCCCATAAACATAGCCGTCGTCTGGGACCAGATCCACAGAAAGGTCGACAGTGGCAAGGGCGGGAAGATGGACGCTGTTTATTGCAGCAATGAGATCAGAGTAGCCGTCATCCGGAAATGTGTCTTCATAGAAGGGAATTTTGAACTTCCATCGCAGGGTGTGAAGGCGTGGAGAGGATGAGGGGAGCATTTGTATAGCTTGGGCAAGTTTATAACACAGTTTGGTGCCAGTTTCATGAGCATTATTATTAACTCCTACAAAATCGATCAGCGAATTCATCGACGGAAGGAATACCCATTCACCGCTAAGAAAGTCGAACGTAATTTCCAGTCCGAGTATTTCGAGCCCACGGATTTGAACAAACTATCGGCTTTTAACTATCTGGAAGTATCGATACAGACTAGACCCACATTGAAGTTTTTATTCGTTCCATCGGCCGAGACGACGAGTTCTTTCAGATGGGGAAATTTCCCTGGGGCACCTAGGATATTTCCTAGCTCGTCAACGCCAGTCGCCAAACTCCAATGTAGGGTCCGTAAAGCTGAACCCGCTGAACGACGTGATGAGAACTCAAGATTTTTGAATGCTTTGATCAATTTGGTTTCGCCGCTGAAGGCTCAATCCCAATGCCGTTCGTCAAGCCCAAGTGGCGGATTAGTGTCGCGGGATGCGGTTTCGAGGACTCTGACTTCTTATTGCTCAGAGTGTCGATAAGGTGCGAGGACTGGGAGCGGGTAAGCGGAGGATCGACGGTGTTGGCGTAAAGCAGGGCAGAAAATAAAGAGTGGAAGCGATGGGAGACGGAGCAAAGACGGGCAAGGGATTGACGCGACGCGAAGCTGGCGATAATCTCCCAGAGTTCGGGAGGAACATCTGCAGTGTTGTAGGAGAGTTCGTGGTCCAGTGGGATACTGCTCGACCGTCAAATGAGCTTGATATCGAGGCCAAAAAAAAAGTGTTTCGCACCGATTCGAGGCGCCTCCGCAACGCTTGGGGAATGAAATTCGGAATCAGAGATCATCGAAAAAGAACAAGTCTTACCTTTAGTATTGCCATCTTACCAGTACTAGTAGCCGTGTCAAAGCCGTGTGGAACGTTGAGGCAGCGGTGAAGACGCGACTGTCCGGATTGATCGGGCCGCTCCCACCCATCAGCAATATCCTTTTCTGGAAATCGAGGCTGAAATGAATTTAACATTGTGGCTACTTCAAAGAGTTAGCCTGGTGCTGAGCGCTGAACGCTGAGGCCTGAGATCACAGTCGGCTCACGTTTGGCTGGTTTGCAAATCCGAAAAATTTAAACCGGATTTAGGGTTTCAATGCTGTGCACACAGCAATCGACATCCTCTCCCTCAATGTCATTCATCTCAAATACCAATCATGTTACTCTCGGAGAGGGAGTATACAACAACATCCACGGCAACATGAACAACGTCACCAACAACCACTTCTACGGGAGAAAGCGACATTGGATGGAGATTGAATGTGCGTTTCCCCTTCAATGTGCAACAAACGTTCTAAACACCCATCTCTCGCCAGATGCGCCAGATTTTACTCTAATGGATGGGGAGCCTAAGCGTTGGCGACGCCAAGAGCTGGATGGAGTCAAGGTTTGTAAATTATGAGTTAGGCAGTAGCACTGTCTTGACCGATGGCTTTGATATTCTACCAGATTATCCGTGACAAGCACCTCAAACTCATTACTGAAATTAGGAGTACCCCCGGATTCTTTATCCATGCCGGCGAGGCCAAAGGTCGTGCAGTTATAGTCAAAGTCTTCAATTGGAGCCCAACTGCTCGAGAGGTATGCTGATAAAATAGATACCGTGGCATTACTGAGAAAATAATTTTATTTTCAGGAACTGCAATCCACTGTGGCTCTGGCGAAGGGACTTATGTGCGTGTAAGACCCGGTCATATCGTAACATCTATGCTATACATGTGTCTTAGGCATCCAAACATACTGCGGATTAAGGGCGTCTCTTCGGCGGCGTCCTTCAGCCACTTTATCGTTTATGAGGACGGCAGGTCACATACTCGACTCCGGACTGGATACTGAAGACATATTCCAGCCTTTTGGAAAACTGCGGAGGTCCCTCTCGCTGCTGCGCTGAAACGCGATCTCACAAAGAGCGTTACTTTGGGGTTTAAAATGGCTCGTAAAAATACTGTTTGGGAAGTTCTTCGCCTCACAACACTCTCAGATTGCGGGCCTTTCCGTATGTCCTACATAACGCCCTAGCTTCATAGATGGATCTGATTTTTTGGCCCCATCGCTTTCAAGTCGGGAATGAACTATCTCACTGGCCAAGGGATTTATCTGGGAGTAGAGGTACGCATACTTTTGCCCGGTCTAAACCGAAACCGGTTGACTGCAGTAGAACCTCGACATTTTCCTCGACATCGACGACCGCTTCTTGATTAGTATTAATCCAGACCAGGGTTATACTTCTGAAGCGCGACAGCATGAAGACACGACGGAGTCTTGGGCTGTGTTCAATGCATTGTGTCAAAAGGTGACGAGAATCTGATTAGAGCTATTGGAAGTTGAAGGCCTTTGTATTCAGGTCTTGAGGTCCGCCAATCGTGTGTTACACAGTGAGTTGAACTCATTACTATACTCTTAAGAAATTTTCCTTACAAACATCTACAGCCGATGAAATCGAGAGGAACCCTGGGGTTCTCGATCTAGCACGACAACTTGCTGCGCCTCACGAAGCATTCGAACCGACCACGTTGTTCCCATCCACTGATTCAATTGTGCCACGGACGATGCCAGAAGGGACACTTCCTCCCCAGCCTCGGCGGGAGTATGTCTGGCGGACTATAGAACGTGGGGAGCAGTCTTTAGCCACCATCGCACATCGAATTTCGCTCGATCTCGAGATGACGCTTTCGTCCCTCAACACATTGGCGTGGACCGATGGACAGAGCACGCACCGCTGCGAAGGATATGTTCGGGAAGAAATCACCCTTGCACCCACGACACGCGACAGTGCTGTGGTCTCTCATGACACACCAGGCCCACGGGAAGTTTGCTCCGTTTGTCACGAGGTTGTGGGCCTGAACGAGGCCCTCTGGTGCATATGTGGTGATCCTAGTAATCTTAATTTTCCCGGCCACATTGTCACCCACCACTTATGCCATTCTGTCCTGTCGCAGGTCCCGGATCGCAACCGACCATTAAATGTCCGACATGTAAATTTTGGAGTCATCGTGATTGCGTTGGAAATTTGAGCGCGGACACTTGCCTATTCTGCCGGCTTGCCAATGGGGTAGAAGGGCCGCCACGGCTGTCGCCTGGTGCACAATCTCATGTAGACTCACAGAAGGACTTTATACAGCCGCAGGCCCAACCCTCACTCCCCAATCCGCCCCTGCCGAGGAATAAAAAGTCTCAGTCAACCTCCAAGGCAAAAAAAGGACGTATGCAAGACTCCGACTCCGTTAATTACGACAAGCAATGTGGAGTCATCAACGACAAGAATTTGCCATGCTCGCGTTCCCTCGCTTGCAAAAATCATACACTGAAGGCCAAACTTGCTGTTCGCAGGAAGTATTACGGCGCGGCTCTGTGGGTCAGCCGTCGGCAGTACATGACTCAATGTGCGGAAATTCGCCGTATTCACCCCAACTGCTCAGCTTGTGGTATGTCTTTTACGACTCGAAGCCTCTTGCTTCATCATGAGGACGAAGAATGCGTGTACCGTGGTGCGTCCCCGATCAAGTCTTCTGCTTTTCGCGTGCATTTAGTTAACCCATGTAGGCCATGATACATACTACTGCTACACGACCGGCGTTAACTATAGAGCACTACATAGGTAGGGACCTTCACTACAGTCTGCTGCAGTCCACTGCAGTCCACTCGGTAATGTCACATAGTGGTAGACAGTACAACTACTCCTTGGACTGGTATGAACACATCGGATGCTCGTAAAAGTGTATTAGTATCTGGAAGGTCCATCGGTGGTCCCTGAATTATCAAATTATTTTTCGACTTCGAAGACCTAGGTCCGATTAAGAGTTCAAGTTGAAAGAAGTTCGATTTATTGGAGCATTCACGAAAGGCCAGCTCATTTGGGCATTTTATTTTCGGAGCGAACTTTACATAGTTTTACAAGGCAACAGAGGAGCAGAGCTAAGGTGAGTGGCGTTTACTAAAAGCGTTCCTTTATACATTGGTTCGAAGAACTCATTGGAATTAAAGCACGTATTAGCAGCAAACCCAAAGGATTACCGGTTGCAGCAGTAGTTGAACAAGTTGGATCAAGACCTGATTAGCTCAGAAACCAGGACTAGGAAGGCGCTATCAAATCTATACAATACTGGCATCTCATACATGCAAACGATTACTTCCTTTTGACAAAATAACTGGTAGACGACGTGGGAACGAAACAAAGGCAGTGATTTGGGACTCGAGCGATACTTGATTAGCAGTTCAACGCGAGAGCTCGATCAGCTTATTCGGAATGCCAGGAATAACTGCAGAGATCGTTATGATTATGATAAAATGATCATAAATGAAAGACTTCACACCTGTCAAAAACGCGATCATCGTCCAGGACAACATATGCACCGCTCGGCGGACGAATTACAGAGAAGAAGTAGTCCACCTTGATCTTTGGCGGGGAATCCAGCATTTCATATTCCGCACGAGTATAACCCCAACCTGAATTCGAATCCGAATCCGAATCTGGATACCCCGCGAGAGCAGGAAGAATATCTGCCAAAATGAAGATCTCGATGTGGGAGAGGTGTGATAGGGATGGCAATAAAAACTCGAATTCCCGTATGTAATCTGTGTGGGGGAAGACGAGTCTGGCGGGCCAGCTTGGGGGCCCGAGGCGGCGAATTATGTACTGTTGCAGTCGAAGGCTTTGCAGATTTGTCAAGGAGACCAAGGCTTCGCGATATTTATCCTATATATATCAATACACCAAGTATAGTTATTGCGCAATCTGGGACGTACCATGCGTTTATTGATGCAGACATCCAGACGGGTGAGGTAGGGGAAAGATGAGACGAGCTGAGAAAACGATTTTGGGGACAGTCCCTGTATTTTCATTGGCGATCCGAGGACATCGACAGCGAGGAGATTAAGCTTGGTTAGTGAAAAATGACTTGGCAATGGTAAAACGTGAAACGTGGGGAAGTAGTCCACAGTATCATTCGGGGGTGTGAGAACAAGCGTTTTCAGTTGGCGTGGGCGCGCACAGATAACGACGGAATCTTTGAAAGTGCCTTGAAACGAACGCAGTCGGGGTAAAAACGCGACGTCTTCTTTCAGCTCTGTCCCGAGAGCGCTTAGCGTTAGATCGGCAAGATTGGGGTGAGAAGCCAAAAACGCGGAGAAGTCTGTTTTGGGTAAAAAATTCAGGCTAGCATAATAATACTCATGGATGCTGTCTGGGATCAGATTCACAGAAAGGGCGAAAGTCGCGAGAACAGGAAGATGTATGCCGTTTATAGCGGCGACGAGATCAGAGTAACCAGAATGCGGAAATGCATCGTAATGCCAGGGAATTCCACCTCAACTTGAGTGTGTGGAGGAGGGGGGAAGATGAGGGTAACATTTGTAAGGCTTCGGCCAGCTTGTAACACAGCTTGTGCGCAGTATCATCATAATAACGATGGTAATTATCTTTATCAAAACCGATGAGTGAATTCATGGACGAAAAAAATCCGCATTCACCGATGAGAGAGTTGAAACTGAGATCAAGTCCTAGGACTTCGAGCCCGCGGATTTGAACAAACTTCAAATTTTTGAGCTATTTGGAAGCATAAATACAGACTGGACTCACATTGAAGTTTTTATTCTTTCCATTCACCGAAACAACGAGTTCTTTAAGATGTGGATATCTGCCTGGGACACCGAGAATCTTTCCCAGCTCGTCGACACCAGTCTCCAAAGACCAATGCAAAGCCCGGATAGCTGAACCCATCGTACACCGAGACATGTTGTGGAGATTCTCGAGTGCCTTGATCAATTTGGTTTCGCCGCTGAAGGTCTTAATCGCAATGCCGTCTGTCAAGCCCAAGTCGCGTATCAGTGTCGCAGGATGCGGTTTCGAAGATGTATTCTCTATGCTCAAGGTTTCGACAAGGCATGCAGATTGGAATGCGCTAAGCGGAGGATCCACTGTATTGGCGTACAGGAGGGCAGAAAATAAAGAGCAGCAGCGATGAGAGACGGAGCAAAGACGGGCAAGGCATTGACGCGACGCAAAGCTGGCGACGATTGTCCAGAGCTCGGGTGGGACGTCTGCGGTGTTGTAGGAAAGTTCGTGGGCTGGGGAGATACTGCTTGACCGTTAAATGAGTTCGATATTGATTTTTTTTTTAAATGGTGTTTTGCGCACCGATTCGAGGCGGTGAGAGAGCCTCCGCGACGCTTGGGAATGAAATTAGGAATCAAAACTCATTGAGAAGGACAGCATGTTACCGTTGCTGTTCCCATCCTGCTAGCAGCCGTCACTCCGGAAATAGAGTTGTTTCAGGGTGCCCAAAAACGTTTCTGAAATTATTGGTATCAGCTAGGGAATAAGTGCGCCCGAAAGCAATGGATTCAGGAGCAGTTTATTGTGTACCGAGACAATTAGTTTCGGGAGCGTGCCCGAAACTATTGTCTTCAGGTGCCCGGGCCGTGCCGTTCCGGGCGGGCCGATAGGTTTCAGGCTGGCTGATACTTTTTGTTTCGGGATCAAGCCCAAAACCTATCGTTTCTGGGCAGATAAAACTGCTCCTGAAACTGATGGTTTCAGGCCTGCTTATTCCCCTACTGATACTAAGAATTTCAGGAACGTTTTTGGGAGCCCCGAAACCACACTATTTCCGGAGTGCGTAGGGTGATGGAAGAAGCTCAAGGCGGGATTCTCCGGATTGATCGGAAAACATCAGCAATATCCTTTTATGGAGTTTCGAAGTCGCAACGCTCAAAGAAATTCAGTTTCGCTCTTGAGCTTGCTTCACTGGTATCCAGTGGCCCGTAAAATCACTTCATTGCTTTCTGTGAAAATGGTTTGGAATGATATTGCTTCTCGGCTTAATTTCACGGCTCCATCATCCCACGGGAGTTTACCGCTAGCACGGCCATGAAGTGCTGCTTGCTTGCTACTGGCCTACAGAACCACCATGGTCGTCATACTTGAGGTCTGGCAAATTTTTAACCCAAATTTTGACTGTTTGACTCCACAACCCTTTGATTTTATGGCCAACATGTGGGGGGTAAAAAGGCACTTTGCCGCTCAGGGTGCACAATCTCGGCGTTTTAAACCGCCCTATTCACTTTCTCGGACTTCACAGACCCGCTATACCGTTTCTTTTAACGATGTGGCAAAGACCACTCAAGGTTAACTATGGTTCCAAACGATTTCTCGTTCGAGTGCGATTCAAGCTAGGTGTCTATCTAGGTCGGACCTACTCCAGTCATCTCCTATATACTCCAATACAGGCCATCTCTGCTCTATAAGTTGCGCGAGGTACTAGTGGGTTGTCATTTCGGCCTTTATTTACTCCATTGCCGCCCGTTTCTAAAGGTAGCGATGGGTGTTTTTGGGGCACATGGAGATTGTTGTCGCTGATACAACAATACGAGTCAGTTGTTTGTTGCCATCAGAACAAAGCAAGGCACAGATATAAAAAGGGTGGGCCTTGTTTGTTTGTTTGGTGACTTCCACTTCCTTCCAAGTCTTCCACCACGATGAAGTTCCGCGCCGTACTTGATATGGTCGACACAATGCGCGCAGCTCTGACGTTTGGAGTCCCTGCTGTCATGCGCGCAATTTTTGCATCTCCCTCTTTGCTTTTTAACCTTGGTGCTCTCTCACGCATAAGCATGGCGAATATTTGGATCGCCTTCGGAGCCGGGCGCCCGGACGAAAACTCGCGCGCCGACAGACACAAACTAATCAATCCCCATGCACGCGGCGTTGTTCTCGATCTCGGCGCAGGTACATAAAATTCCGCAGCCTTCACGCAACAACGCAACTGATCTTCGTCAGCCCACGGGCACACCGTAAACTACCTCGATCGCACCGCAGTGACTAAATACATTGCGCTCGAGCCCAATACGCTTATGCATCCACGACTCCGCGAGATGGCCGCCGCGGCGGGGTACACTGAGTCGGACGGGACGCTCCTCATCCTCTCCTGCGGCGCGGAAGATACGGCGTCCATATTATCGTCCGTGGATGCGCCGGTGGACACCATCGTCTCCGTTCTGACTCTCTGCACTGTTCCCGCCCCGCAGGAAACACTCCGCGCGCTCGTTCTCGAAGTTCTCACATCCGGCGGCGAGTTTCTGTTCCTCGAGCACGTCCGCGGGGACCGCGCGGATGCCGTGTGGTGGCAGAGGGTATTGATGCCGTTTTGGACCAGGGTGTTCGATGGGTGCTGCCTCGACCGTCCTACAGACGTTTGGGCGAAGGAACTCGTTGATGATAATGGGGCAAGTGCTTGGAGTGAGGGGAAAATTTGGGACCCGACAGACTGGGATAAGGAAACCCTATTCTGCCTCCAGTTTGGGCGGTTTGTGAAGAAGTGACGACCTGGCTTATGCATGATTATGGCCGCTTTTGCTTGATCATGATTACTGTAACTTCCACCTACGACTTTCAATTGTTTCGTTGCTATTTTTGGATCTTGTCTTTACTCCAGTGTTTTGCGAGTGTTCCGCGGTATATACTAGTAGTTGACTTCAAATTTTGCTTTCAGTGAACGTGCTTCAGCCGAAAATATTTGTGGATTATATAATTAAAACAAGGTAACTATGAGGTGGGATAAAATAGCAATATTTAAATGTAAAGTAGATCCAGCCCGAGGATCATTCTTTCAGTCTTGATTAATTGAAGGTTCGGTGCAGTACGCGCTAAAAACGAGTCATCAGTGGAAGAACCTTGTACGTGGAATCAAACTGCGTACGGAGGGAGGTCTAGTAATGCTAGGGGTGGTGACCAGTTTGGAGGGATGTTGTCTGCGTAGTCTGGGCTTGGAGTAGGAGGGCAGACATGCGCGGGATCAAGATGTATAGGCACATAAAACTTCATGTCGTTTCCAATTCCGGGGAAAGATACATTAAAGCAAAGGGAATACTGCAACCCTATTAGTTACAGAAACTGGAAGGGGAGAAGGATTCTGACCTTGCAGTCGACTGTTTCGGTGCTGAACGTCGGCGCGAAAGGAAGCGACACAGTCGTTTCAAACCGTACTGAACGTTTCCAGACGCCACGACCCTCTCTCTCAGGATCTGGAATCCACTCTGGTTCCTCGATTGTGGATTTGACAGAGGTGCTCGTGGGATCGCCGAAACCTCCATGGGTTTGGAAGCTATCCTTCCTGTTCCATTTCTCCGCTCGACGAAAATGTTCGCCTCTCGCTGGAAAAATAGCTTCACCTCGGCGGACTGAGTGGGTGGTGCAGGAAAGATCGGCTTGTTATTCTTGTCGACGGGAGCCGCGGTACGAGACATCGGCTTCGTGCGCGTCTCGATGCACAACTTGAGCGGAATTGGAGTCGCACGCGGAAATGATGTCAAGTCGGGTATTTTGACCTACGAGTTGAGATCAGCTCTAGATTCAATACACTGAGAGTAAACGGAGCCTTGCCTCAGCGCGCGCGTGCGAGTGGTCACCCCATATCCCGTATCGTATCTTCTGCTCCGTAAAAATGGTCGTCCAAGCGTCATTCCATCCTTTCCTCAAAGACGTTTTGGCCGCCCATTGGGCTGGCGATGCGGCCGGCAAAACCGGGATGATTTTAGTAATCAGGCGGTCCCGTCGGAGAAGCCCAGGCCGACTGCCTACAACCTCGAGTGTGTAGCTGATAAGTGCTTCGTGATGTAACACAGAAAGATGAAAGGAAGGTGGAAGGTCGTCCGGCAGCTTAAACTGAAACGATAGAACAAGCACATGGGACCCCGGGTTAGGGAACACGGTTCCTCTTTCCCACAATGACTTGGCAGAGTTTATTAACTGAAATACAATATATCAGAAAAAAAGCGGTAGAAATCTAGTCGGGCAGACGTACTTCAATCGTTCGTTCATGTTTGGTGTCTGAACCGTCAGTATTAGATTCAATTATGGTTCTATACCAATTGGTCAATAAAGATGAGGCGGAGGAAGATGGAACATACGTTACAATAGAGCCCCTCAAATTTATGCAGAGACTTTCGATTCCGTCATCCTGCGCACGAGCAACATTTAACTCTACCCGGCCTTGAATAGTCTCTCCTGCAACCCGAACAACGTTCGGGAGATGGAGCTCGAAGGCGGGTGAATTAACGTTGGTTTGGGGGGCCATCGGTGCGTGCAATGCCAGCACTTTGGCGCTTTTAATATAGGAACGGAGCGCCCATCGGATCTCATCTGTTTGCACCGCCTATCAATCTCGCTACACCGCCCATTGCTGTTGAATCGGCGTTTTGTTAGGAATGATGACTCGAAATACTCAAGTCAGGAGAAAGGGAAGAGTACACGGGCAACGCGTGCAGCCTCAGCGTATGGCAAGAAATAACAAGTTATCGCCGCTGTGGTGAAAAACCTGTAGAATCGCGATACAAGCAACGGCGTGCCAGTCAGTCAAATTAGGTCAACCCGCAAAAAAAAACTTTTTAAAAAACCGAATCGATGGCCGAATAGGGCCGACACAGAACAAGGGATGATTGACACAGGCGCAGGCATAACATTATGGAGGCAAAAACAAAAAGATGCGAGAAGAATGGAAACTGACTCAATGAATGCTAACTTTGGACGCGCTACGTGGCCGGAACATTTTCAATTTTGGGTCGGACTCCGGAAGCCCGGTGCATGTATGCGTGCACTTGCGTAACTTGCAGTGGAATGGAATTTTAAAAGCGGGAAGCCACGCGTATTAAGCGATTTAAAATACGTATACCAGCGCCGTCCGTTTCGGTGGCTTGGCACTGAGCTCGGAAAACGGCTGACCAGCTTGGACTTGTGTGACTCGAGTTTGCCGGATACTGGAGTTTACAAGTCTCCAGCTCATTTCCTCGTTTTCTCATGCAATGAGGACTGTAGCGGGAGGGACCAAGGAAGACGAAGCAAAAGACGATCGCATCACTGATCACATCATAAATTCAACATCCGCTTTTGGTCAATAAGTTCTCACACCTCCAATGTTTTTCACCGATTTTCCTGGGACCGAAACTTAAAAACCCGTTGGCAACCCTGATTTTATCCAGAGAGACTGCCACCCACCGAAACAACGTCTAGGCTCGGCGACTTGGAAATTTCTTGCAACTCGAGTTTTGTTCAGCCCGGCCTCATAAGTATATTGGTCTGAATTTTGGAGAATTTGACATGCATTGGACACAAGAGACTCGGTATGGCAATTGCAAGTCCTAGATGCCTCGAACACATGAAATCATACGGCTATGTACTCCAATTTAACACTGCAGCCACGGAAACCAGCCAGCAAATCCTCGGGCCGCTCAACGTCTCGATCTTTTGTTTATGCCCTTTAGTCGGTCCGGGTGACGACTATCCTCAATTCAATGCGGCGGCAACCCTCGGCAACCCGTCCTTCCTACATTCCGAATATATCGTCCTTGCTCGGTTATACAGTGACTCGGACGGGACCCCGTATGTCCAAGCGTGGGTAAGCCCAATAGCCGAATACAAAGGTCCGCCAGGGTCAGCCAGTCGACAATCGTGTATTTAAATTTCCTCCTATTTCAGGGTATTTCCCCCAAGCACGACAGATATAAAACCAGCGAAACCCACGCGTTCAACGCTTCAAACTCCGCACACAAAAGAAAATACGCGGACGTCCAATCTTTCGTCATGTCATTTCCGAGGACGTGCATCCCGCGATCTCTCGATTTCCCACCCTGGTGCGACTCGGAGAGCCTGCGATCAGTGGCAGTGCTCTCCCTGCACCAATCCGTCCCTTAATATTCCCATGACAACACACGACAGCTGCGGAGATGTACTGCCTCCTACATGTAACAACTGTGCCCTGAGTCATTAAAGGTGTGAGATGTGGCAAGTAGACAGACTCCTATGAATGTTGGTTGATATCAATGCTGTCGCACTTGGCCCCGGCGAAGAAAAAAAAAACATTACCGTTCGGAGAAAATTACCGTGTAAGTATGAATCTCAGAAAAACCACTGGCACACATCACATAACACCGACCAAAAGCCTCGGCCTCGTTTTCGTTTTATTTTGTTTCCGGCTATAGCTGCTATATATACTACAAGAGACAGAGATCGAAGGAGCCGCCCTGGACCGAGATGAGAAAAAAATTGAGATGTACGTAGATGGTAGATGGAACATGAGAGGAGATCTAACTGGGGTGAGGGCATACGCATGCGGCGGGTGTGTGGGGTTGGGCGCGGAGTGGGTAAGGTGGAGGGGAGGGGGGGAGGGGGGACAAGCACACTGGGTGCCCGCCGAGGGTCGAACCACGGGAAAATGAATGTGTGCGTGTGCGCGCGCGAGTGCGGGTGCGGGTACGGACGCAAGACGCGGTACGGTATCGGAGTAACCAAAACCAAAACCAAAAAGAGGGAGCTGAGATGGGCGGGCGGTGGAGATGGATGGATGGTGAGATAACGGGGTGGTGATGTATAATACTAGGTGGCTCGTAGCCGGTGGGTGTTAATAATGGGGGTGGGCCGTAGGAGTATGGAGTATGAAGTATATCGAAACAACAGTGTGGGTCGGTCGGGATGGAATGGTGATTATGAATTGTGAATTGTGTTGCGTGCGTGCGTTTGCCCTCCTGGCTAGATCGCTACCGGTACTGTCCTTGCTCGCTATGCGAGTGGTATCCCGCCAGCAGGGACCTTCTTCCATGGTATGCGCTCATAGTCCGCGGCTGCACACGAGACGAGTGAGGTCAGATATAGGCAGGAGGGGAGAGTAGGGAGACACGTACTGTGTTTATATACAGTATTCCCCACCAATTGACCGTGATCTTCCCGTTCTTGGGGAACTGTAGCGTGAAGAAGATGGTCATCAGCGAGATCACCGTCCCTACACACATATCATCAGCATCCACTCAATGATCGGTATGGAAGGAACAGGAACTTACCGCTATCCAGCGCCGCGCTCGTCACATAATTAAACTTGCTCCACCACGCAAAGTGCCTCTTCCTAATAAAGTACTGGAACAGCGCCCCCACCGCAAACCACGCCGCGTAATTGATCCCCGTCGCCGGCGGGATGCCCGACACCCCATTGATAATCACAGGCGTGCTAATATACTTGATCCAGCTGTTCGGATACCGTCTCTGCCAGAACCAAAACGGCAGCGGCAGCACCGCGCCGATAGCGAGCGCGTACACATGCGATTGGTATATCGAGTGCATGCCAAACTGCCGCGAGGGCCCGATGAGGCCCCAGATGATGGACGCGGTGAAGAAGACCTGGTTGTGCGGGCAGGTGAGCTGGCTCTTCTGCGAAGACGAGCAGATGTCCTCGACGTTGGAGAAAATCCACGTCTTGACGCCGACTTGGAGGAACGCGGCGACGAGCGTGCCGACGAGCTGCACGAGGAAGGACGCGCGCGGGGGACCTTGACGTAGTGCCCCAGCTTGAGGTCCTGGATGAAGGACGTCGCCTCCGTGAGCGTCTGTACCGAGTACGCCTTGAATATCTGGGTGCGCCGAGCGTTTTAGTGTGCGGAGAGTAGGACGGAGGAGGAGATGCGTACCATGTTGGCGAGCGGGTTTCCCGGAAGCAATGACCCCGGAATGATCTGCGCCAAGATGTTGAGGGTGATCTGGCGAACAATGGTGGTCAGTATCAGTATCAATGGCAGTATCTCGGCAATCCGCGCGCATTCGGCACTCGTGTGCACCGGCCGCCTCACATCGAGCATCTCATTCGAGTAGAGATGCTCGATCCCATTCAAGTCGAGTAGGAAGAAAAAAACCCACCTCCTGTCCCGTCATCGCATATATAAACCCAGACGGCAGGATATATATAATCGGCAGCGCAACCGCAAGGAGCAGCGCCCACACAGGGACTTTTGTGTGCCAGACCTAGAAGAGAGCAGGGTCAGCGACGGTGCCCGAAAAGGAAAGTGGAGAGTAGAGGGAGATAGCGTATTTCTTTTTTTAAAAAAAAAGAGAAGAATACAGAAGGAGGAAGAAAACCCACCTCCATCGCCACAATCGCCAAGCTAAAAAACACACAAAAGCTCAGTAAATACCACCAATCCGGCACCTCAGGATAATTGCGCATGAGCTTCGCATGTATATCGTCGCTCTCCACCCGCATCTTCTTCACCCCATTCAGCAAACTCCGCCCATGGTACAGCAGCGTATGCACAATCACACACGTGCTCAGCGCAAATGCCAGCAGGTAGGTCATGGCATACGTCGCGGGGAGGTACAGCGGGCTGTACAGCGCGTACGCCGTCGCGTTGAACGTATCGCCCAGGGTGAGCACGTGTGTCATGTTGTACTGGTTGCCAAAGCGGTCGTACGGGATGTTGGCGGAGATGGGGAAGTAAGCGAGGTCCCAGGAGTTGGAGTAGTAGAGCGCGGGGGTGAGGATCCAGAAGAATAGGACGAAGCCGAGGAAGACGTGCACCTCGGCCCACCAGGGGACCATGAGCGGGGAGCCGATCCAGGAGATCTCAGTCCAGTCGAAAGTGAGGACGCTCATGCCGAGGCCGGAGGAGACGCCGAAGAGCTGGTTGACGGGGACGTTGTTCGGCGCGACCCAGCAGACGAACGAGAAAACGGAGAGGGCCTCGAAGAGGAAGCCTAGACAAAATTAGTTTTGAAGCGATAAGAGAAAAAAGGAGGGGGACCTGGAAGGAAGAACCAGAAGAAGGCGGCGGTGGTGACGAGCATGAAGTAGCGGTAGCGGGTCATGCCGCCGGTTGATTCGTCGTCTTCGGCGTGGAGGGTATTGAGGAGGGTACAGGCAACGAGATTCTGGGGCCAAACCATGCTCGCGGGCCAGACGAGGAAGCGTCGGCAGATCCCCGCGAGGCCGAAGCCCGTGAGCTGGGTAGCGAGCACCAAGACGAGTGCGAACCAGTATCCGAGCTGGAAACATAAATTGAGCCAAAGTAGAAAAGATGAAACATCTTGATAGACAGGAGCATACCTTGATGCCATAAAAAAACTCGGACACGACAATGGCGTTGAGGGCATACGGGTTACCAACCGCGACATTTGCCATGATAAAGACGAGGACATGCTCCTTGATGTTCCAAGGCCCGGGGTTTAGAGAAAACTCAAAGGAGCGGAAGCGGTAGGTGGTGATGGGGAGGAGGTAGGCGAGGAGTTTGCCAAAGGGGTAGGCGATGAGGAGGAGGGCGAGGGGGACGACGGAAGGAGCCGGGGAGCGGAAATTGAAGAAGACGTTGAGTGAGCCGGCGATTGTACAGAGGAAGATGCCAATAAACCACATCCGGATGGTCAGGGCCGGCATATCGGGGTCGTCGATATTGGACACCGACGCACGGACCTCTGGGAAGGGCGAGTCCTCCTCCTCGATGGCGTCAAAGTCGAATTCCATTCTACACGCAACCATTGGACTCCCGATAAAAAGACAGGGACATAAGACCTACTTTATGGACCCCTCCTCCGAGCCTGTCGCTGCAAAGGAGTCTGCACGGACATTGTTCTTCTCTACAGTGCTTGGCAGCGATACCCTGAGCGGGGTAGAAGGGTCGTAGACGGGTGCTGGGTACTCGAGGGGAGGGTACTCATGCTGGGGTGGACCATCGGCGGTGCTCGGAGGGAGAAAGGCAAAGACGTCTTCGGCGCTGCTCTCGTCGTCGTCGTCGTCCTGGTCGTCGCTGAAGGTATACTGAGCAGGCCGGTCGTCGTCCTGGTTGTAGGGCGTCGCAGCGGTGGACCTCGACATGGAGGGGAAGATGATACCACAAACTGATGGCGTGCCTGAAGAACGGTCACACTGTTACAGCCCTATTTATTCTTTAATTACTATCTCTATCAGGTCCTGCTCTGAACACACACAGCAATCCAATGTTTACAGCGAGAAGAGCCTACAGAATCGTTTACTTTGAAGGGAGGTAGCTTGTGGAATTAATATTTCAGCAAAGATATTAAATATTCGTGGAGTACTGACGACACAGACTTAACCCGGATCCTTCCACAGAATCACCAATAGCCTTGGAGCTACCAAGGCCATCAACGGGACAAAGCACTCAAGGAGATTCGAAAGTTGGGGTAGTATGATAGCCTACTACTTCTGTGGAGTTCCGCTCGTTCCTGACTCGGGGACTTATCACAGCGGCGATATCAGCAATCGGGGTCCTCAAAACACCGAACAGTATACAAAAGCCACGACGCCTTTGACGGATTTCCGAAACTTACGCGACTTGCCGTAAACTCCGACGAAAGCTGTAGTTCCAGCCAGTTCGTTCCTGATAAATGCACCACGCTGTACCACGCAAGATGAAGCGAGACGAGGACTAGAATTCAATTCGATTCCAATTTCCAAGTTCAAGTCGTTCCTGATTCAGTTGGACTACTTTGAACGGTGGCGTATGTCGGCGTATGTCGGTATGAAAGGCCCGAGTTCAACGGTGGCGTACGTCGGCATGAAGGGAGGATTTAACGGTTGAGTCACGCATGGCAGCGATTTCTTTCTGAACTTTTGTTAGGAACTAGACGCTCGAGCGCCGAACCTATTAGCGGTAAACTTGCGCCAGAGGGCCTCCCTGAGTCTTCTCCAGCCTCCGGTCCGCTCACGACAAAATTATATCAACGCTAACCAATGGATAGCCGTCTCCGCTAAACTCCGTCGGCGGGCACCTATTAAAAGGATACTGATGCCCCGGCACGCTCGCGGCTCGACACCCCAAAAATATCGAAATTGGAAGCTTGCCAAGTGATATGTATGTACGGTGATCCAGATTCAAATTTTCATTATTATTAGAGGACGAACGGTTTACATGTATTCCTGGCTAAAGAAAATAACATGGGGAAAGGAAGGAGTTGAAAGCCGACGCTGCACAGCCGTGACACTGACAGATGCTTCCACTTGGCAAGCACTGGCACACCGCCCGACTACGCCCAACCCACTGGCACACGAAAGCAAGGAACCGAGACCGCACAGAATAAGTATCACTTTGCTTGATATCGACAGGGCTCTTTTTATCATTGTTGCGAATACAAACAGATCTTTCTGCCAGTGTAACCAAGGAAATATCGATGCCAACATTGCCAACACAAGTTCACGTCGAGTTATACTGATCGAAGTGACTGGAGCAGTAAATTAAACGCACCAAAAATATCAGCAGACATCATGATACTTGAGCCAGGGAAGTTTCATTTTTTCTTTCCCAGCGCCCCACCGGAATCCTTTTGATACTTCAGCTTCTTCTGTACTTACTTTCTTGACGGTCCATAAAAGGATATAGACGTCCCATAAAAGGATATTGATGGCTCCTAGTAGCGTTCAAGCAATTTCCGATCAATCCGGAATACGCCGCGCCCGGGCCGATTTCCCCGCGAACCTGAATTCCTCCTTTTCCTGGTATTTCGAGTTTCCAGTGGGCCTCTTCTTCGAACACGGCCCGCAGGATGGTACTGCGTCATCCAGCTGTATGCTGTAACCCCACCTGCCCAAACGCCTGGCGCTCGGCCCGGTCATGGAATGAAACAATTCAAGTCTATCGACACCTCCGACGTCGGGAGAGTCTCCCCTTCATCGCACGTCCGATGTGTTCAACCTCTCTTCTGGTGTTCTTCTCCCTTCCCGCCAAGGTTAGCAATGCCCAGGATTGTCACTGGAGATGTCGAAACTTGACGCAATGCATGAAGGCGAATAGTAGGCCCGGGATGACATATATGATATATTTCTGATGGCCATGGCATCCACTCATCTGGATTCTGGACTTGCTTGCTTACTTAACCTCTGCAATCGGTGACTGTTTTTATTCAATGCCCTTTACTGGACTGCTTGTTCAATCCACAATTCTGGAGTCTGAATGTCGAACTTCCAAACATGCTCGTATTCCTGGGTCTGGAGGAGGAGGAGGATGTTAGTATTGCCATTGCCGCAGCGGTCCCATTGAGGAACAACTTGAAGCGGGTGGAATCCGGATAAATATCAATCATTGACTCGTCTGAATCTCAGTCTTGGTTCGACTCTGAGTACTTTGATGCCTACGACGCGAAACTTCTGCCATAAAAATTCAAACGATTACAAGGACTTGTGCATACATTATAATATCTCTCCCTCAAAACTTTCCTCTTGTACAGAATCTGACCTTCCAGCCTCGTACCAAGCAATATTTTGTAAGAGTTTGTGCATTGGAGGTTTAGTCACATCATTTTCCGATTCCTGGGCTAGTTCAAGTTGCTGAAGCTCTTCAAATACGTCCGAATCTGCAAGAGCTGCGACGCCATTCGGCCATTGACTGATTTCGGCAAGGGCGAAGATCCCCCAGGACATACCTTGCCTGGTTCAAATTCAAATGAGTAAGGACTATTTAGTACTGGCACGGTGTCTGCCAATTACTCACCGTGAGAGGAGCAGGAGCTGCTTCAATAGATATTCGAGATTCAACTCCAAAATGGCCGGCGCAGTGGGCTCATGGCTAGCGAGTTCTGTTATGAGCCAGCAGGTGTATTCCACGACCGCGGATCCTCCTGATTTGAGTAATTCCAAAATGTGGTCCTGCACCTTCGCATCGACCATAGCCTGCGCGCCGTCTATCCATCGCGCAATCCGATATAACGCGCGCGTAGCCCACACAACGACTTTGTTATCTTGGTCACTGATTTAAAATTAATTCTGTGATCTCTAAAAATACTATGGCCAAACTTAAACTCACTCCAGGAGAGCCACAAGTCGTTCACAGCCTCGCATTTCCAGGATGGGTGGTATGCTGCACTCGTAACGCGCCAGGTCTCCTAATAGACTGCACGAAGAACGCCGTGCTCCAGGGTCTGGTGACCCAAGCATCTCCCCGATGTACTTGAACACAGGGGAAACCACTACCGCGCGCACATCGTGATCGTTTTCGGATACAAGGATTCTGGCGCGCAGTGCCCTTAGAATGGCAGACTTGGTCGACCACGACACAAAGTCCCACCTACATACAGGAATAGTATCCCATCAGCCAACGGCTCGACAATCATCAAGTTGAACACCCACGGAAAATAAGACGAGTATATCTCCAACATCGTCTTCGAAAGCGGGATGCCTTGATTCTTCCTGATGAATTCCAAAGCCTGGCGATGATACATCAGCTTCATCAACGGCTTTGCCGCTGCATGGATGTTGATTGTCGGGCCCTGGAGCAACGGGTTCGTGTCCGACCACCAGCTGAATAGGCTCGTACGGCTCGCCTGTCGAGTCATGGAGGAGTGGTAGGGAGGGCTGTAGGTGCTAGAGCCTCGTGGGCTCCAACCATTTTGTCTGCTGTGCAGAATTGACGTTTGGGCGCTCATTTGTTGAATGACACCCGTAAGGAGATATTCTCAAGTTGCGCCGGAATGCTCCGACATCCTCAAAATATTGCTGCTGGGATCATCTGAAAATGTCGCGATCCATGTACAATCTTGCACGAGGCCCCGCTGACGGAATGAAAACTGGCAGCATATAATTTGCTATACTTTTCGCAGCAGGCTTACTGTACACAAGAAAAGACGGGGAAAGCCAAAATTAGGGGCAATAAAACATGGACTCAGATAATTACATTTGCCGCAGCACGATATTTAATTGTGCGGTGGAACATTCGGAGTCCGAAGAAGTACCTTTCACATGTAACGGCAAGACACGGGGAAAGTAACTGTTCCGATGTCATTAACAGGCTAACTCTTGGAAGAATTGAATTAGCCACCTTGAAGATTAATTTTAGCTCAGTAAAGAGTCTCAAGAGCCTGGTTGGATTTTTTTTTGCGTTACACGGCCTCGATTTCCAGAAAAGGATATTGCTGATGGGGCGGGAGCGGCCCGATCAATCCGAACAGTCGGGTCTCCACCGCTGCTTCGACGTTCAACATGGCTTTGACGCGGCTACTAGTACTGGCAGGATGGCAAAACTAAATTGTACGACTTCTTCCTTTTCAGTGATCTGATTTCAACCACATTCGCAAAGCGTCGCGGAGGCTCCCTCACCGCCTCGAATCCATCACCAAAAGTGTCAAACACTTTAGCGTTGCGCAAGCATTTTCCAAGCCCTCTTCAAGCCTTGCTCGCACTTGCTAAGCACTCCCAAGATCAAATAATTCTAAGTGCTGATTTATTCTTGGTTTTATTCACAGCGGCGCGGCGCACCTCTCTCAACCTCTGCAAGGCATGGCGGCTCCAACACCATGTTCACTGTTTTGAAAACCCCGCCGCTGTCACTGCAAAAGTTTGCGCTGCGAAATTTCGAGCCGCCTCCCCGCCTCCTTGGCGGCCACTGCAAAATTTGCAACCACCGCCGTTTCCAAACCCCCGACTCCCGCAAAAGCACCGACAACCACCATCGCTGTGCGCAACCAATTGTGCCATGCCACATACCGCTGCCCAAACCAACCGTCGCTGCCAACGCCAGCGGCGCATAAACTGCACGCATGAGAGCCGTTGCCACATCAAGAACACCAGGTATTTTCTGGCTTAAAGAATGGATTCAACCACACCTGCCATCCATCCAACCGACCGAGGCAAGGGCGCATCCCAACTGCCGCTGGATGGTGCAGAAAGCGCATGAACGCCGCAGCGCCGCCGCATTGAGCGTACGCTCGCGCCATGCGCCGCGACGCTGCATACCTTCACCTCGAAAACCATCCATCGACACTCCATGGTGCAACCGCCGCCGCACGCCCCCGCGCGCTGAGAGTGCCGCCGCGTAGCCCCCACAATGCCCCAGCAAGCCCCGCTTGAACAACACGAACGCACACCCACCTTCGCATCCACTCCGCCGTTTTTCAGCCATCCATAACCCAGCTAATTTCGCCCGCGGCACCGACGCGGCGCCCCTAATTGTTTATTTTTTCTATTTGTTCTGTGTATGGTTCGCCTCTGGCACCTCTGGAGGAGGCCCCGACAGCCGACGTCGGTTTGATGCGTAATAGAAGCATTAAGTAATGCCCCGCAGATGTCGGGCCCCCCGTCAGAGGCATACCTCTTAGGTAGGTTAATTCACTACCAAGGCCTTTACATAATACCCGAGCGCACTGGGGTGAGCCAACTACTTGGCCTGGTAGGCAGATGTGGATAATATGTATCATACGGGGCACATTCTTCGTCCTTATGGAGAAGCAAAAGGCTTCGAGTCGTAAAAGACAGACGACAAACTGAGCAGTAGTTGAAGACTTTAGGGGCTGGGGGGTCTACATACCATTAGACAAAAGTGTTATTGGGAGGAGTAGCAGGACACATACTGGTAATACGGTGAGTTATTGCGCGTCCATTCTTGTACTGCCATTCGCACGCCAGATAGTCATACTTCGTGGATCGACCCTGAACAGCACGTTTGGCCTCCAGGGTATGAATTTTGCAAGCGAGGGAACGTGAGCATGGCAAATTCTTGTCGTTGATGACTCCACATTGCTGGTCGTAATTAACGGAGTCGGAGTCTTGCATGCGACCTTTTTTTGCCTTGGAGGTTGACTGAGACTTTTTCTTCCTCGGAAGGGGCGGGTTGGGGAGTGAGGGTTGGACCTGCGGTTTTATAAAGTCCTTCTGCAAGTCTATATGAGATTGTGGACCAGGCGACGGCCGTGGCGACCCTTCTATCCCATTGGCAAGCCGGCAGAATAGGCAAGTGTCCGCACTCAAATTTCCAACGCAATCACGATGACTCCAAAATTGACATGTCGGACATTTAATGGTCGGTTGCGATCCGGGACCTGCGACAGGACAGAATGGCATGAGTGGTGGATGACAATATGACCTGAGGAATTAAGATTACTAGGATCACCACATATGCACCAGAGGGCCTCGTTCAGGCCCACAACCTCGTGACAAACGGAGCAGACTTCCCGTGGGCCTGGTGTGTCATGAGAAACCACAGCACTGTCGCGTGTCGTGGGTGCAAGGGTGATTTCTTCCCGAACATATCCCGCGCAGCGGTGCGTGCTCTGTCCATCGGTCCATGCTAATGTGTTGAGGGACGAAAGCGTCATCTCGAGATCGAACGAAATTCGGTGTGCGACGGTGGCCAAAGATTGCTCCCCACGTTCTATAGTCCGCCAGACATACTCCCGCCGAGGCTGGGGAGGAAGCGTCCCTTCTGGCATCATCCGTGGCACAACTGAATCTGTGGATGGGAACAACGTGGTCGGTTCGAATGCTTCTTGAGGTGCAGCAAGTTGTCGTGCTAGATCGAGAACCCCAGGGTTCCTCTCGATTTCATCGGCTGTAGATGTTTGTAAGGAAATTATCTTAAGAGTATAACAATTTCAACTCACTGTGTAACACACGATTGGCAGACCTCAAGACCTGAATGCAAAGGCTTTCAACTTCCAATAGCTCTAATCAGATTCTCGTCACCTTTTGACACAGTGCATTGAACACAGCCCAAGACTCCGTCGTGTCTTCATGCTGTCGCGCTTCAGAAGTATAACCCTGGTCAGGATTAATGCTAATCAAGAAGCGGTCGTCGATGTCGAGGAAAATGTCAAGGTTCTACTGCAGTCAACCGGTTTTGGTTTAGACCGGGCAAAGGTATGCGTACCTCTACTCCCAGATATATCCCTTGGCCAGTGAGATAGTTCATTCCCGACTTGAAAGCGATGGGGCCAAAAAATCAGATCCATCCATGAAGCCAGGATTATGCAAGACATACGGAAAGGCCCGCAATCTGAGAATGTTGTGAGGCGAAGAACTTCCCAGACAGTATTTTTTACGAACCATTTTAAATCCCAAAGTAACGCTCTTTGTGAGATCGCGTTTCAGCGCAGCAGCGAGAGGGATCTCCGCAGTTTTCCAAAAGGCTGGAATCTGTCCTCAGCATCTATTCCGGAGTCGAGTATGTGACCTGCCGTCCTCATAAACGATAAAGTGGCTGAGGGACACCGCCGAAGAGACGCCCTTAATCCGCAGTATGTTTGGATGCCTAGGACACATGTATAGCATAGACGTTATAATATAACCGGGTCTTACACGCACACAAGTCCCTTCGCCAGAGCCACGGTGGATTGCAGTTCCTGAAAATAAAATTATTTTCTCAGTAATGCCGCGGTATCTATTTTATCAGCATACTTCTCGAGCAGTTGGGCTCCAATTGAAGACTTTGACGATAACTGCACGACCTTTGGCCTCGCCGGCATGAATAAAGAATCCGGGGGTACTCCTAATTTCAATAATGAGCTTGAGGTGCTTGTCACGGATAATCTGGCAGAATATCAAAGCCATCGGTCAAGACGGGGCTACTGCCACCGATAATTTACAAACCTTGACTCCATCCAGCTCTTCGCGTCGCCGATGCTGGGGCTCCCGATCCATTAGAGACTCTGGCGCATCTGGCGAGAGGTGGGTGTTTAGAACGTTTGCTGCACAGCTTGAAGGGGAGACACACCTTCAATCTCCACCCAATGTCGCTTTCTCCCGTAGAAGTGGTTGTTGGTGACGTTATTCAGGTTGCCGTGAATATTGTTGTAGACTCCCTCTCCGAGAGTAACATGGTCGGTATCTGAGATGAATGACATTGAGGGAGATGTCGAGGTGGGATGTCGATTGCGGTCCAGAGCTGTGCGCACAGCAAACCCTAAATCTGGTTTGATTTTTTCGGATTTGTAAACCAGCCAAACTCGTGAGCGACTGTGATCCCAGGCCCGAGGCGAGTGCAAGGCGAGTGGGATCCGGAGGCAAGGTACCGTAGAGTGCGCAGTTGTGTTAGCTAAGTTAGACTCGATTTCCAGAAAAGGATATTGCTGATGGGGTGGGAGCGGCCCGATCAATCCGGACAGTCGCGTCTTCACCGCTACCTCAACGTTCCACACGGCTTTTACACGGCTACTACTGGCAGGATGGCAAAACTAGAGGTAAGACTTGTTGCTTTTCAATGATCTCTGATTCCGAATATCATTCCCCAAGCGTCGCGGAGGCGTCTCGAATCGGTGCGCGAAACACTTTTTTTTGGCCTCGATATCAAGCTCATATGACGGTCGAGCAGTATCCCACTGGACCACGAACTCTCCTACAACACCGCAGACGTCCCACCCGAGCTCTGGACAATCGTCGCCAGCTTCGCGTCGCGTCAATCCCGTGCCCGTCTTTGCTCCGTCTCCCATCGCTTCTACTCTTTATTTTCTGCCCTGCTGTACGCCAACACCGTCGATCCTCCTCTCACCCGCTCCCAGTCCTCGCGACTTATCAAAACTCTGAGCAAGAAGAAGTCAGAGTCCTCGAAACCGCATCCCGCGACACTAATCCGCCACTTGGGCTTGAAAGAACGCGCTGGGACTCAGCACCCCGAGCAGAAAACTAAAAATCTAATCAAAGCTTTCAAAAATCTTGAGCTCTCATCACGTCGTTCAGCGGGTTCAGCTTTACGGACCCTACATTGGAGTTTGGCGACTGGCGTTGACGAGCTGGGGAAAATCCTAGGAAAATTTCGCCATCTGAAAGAACTCGTCGTCTCGACCGATGGAACGAATAATAACTTCAATGTGGGTCTAGGTCTGTATCGATGCTTTCAGATAATTAAAAGCCGATAGTTTCTTCAAACCCGTGGGCTCGAAGTACTTGGACTGGAACTCGCGTTCGAATTTCTTAGCGGTGAATGGGTAGTTCTTCCGTCAATAAATTCGCTAATCGATTTTGCAGGAATTGACGATGAGGATGCTCATGAAACTGGCACCAAGCTGTGTTATAAACTTGCCCAAGCTATACAAATGCTACCCTCATCCTCTCCACGCCTCCACACCCTGCGATGGAAGTTCAAAATTCCCTTCTATGAAGACACATTTCCGGATGGCGGCTACTCTGATCTCATTGCTGCAATAAACAGCGTCCATCTTCCCGCCCTTGTCTCTGTCGACCTTTCTATGGATCTGGTCTCACACGACGTCTATGATTATTGGACTGACAGTCTTGACTTTTTACCCAAAGCAGACTTCTCTGCGTTTTTGGCTTCTCATCCCAATCTCGCCGATCTAACGCTAAGCGCTCTCGGGACAGAGCTGAAAGAAGATATTGCGTTCTTACCCCGACTACGTTCGTTTAAAGGCACTTTCAAAGATTCCGTCGTTATCTGTGCGCGTCCCCGGCAACTGAAGAAGCTCGTTCTCACACCCCCGAATGATGTCGTGGATTACTTCCCTATATTAAAGTTTCATGCTTTACCATTGCCAAGCCATTTGTCACTAACCAAGCTTAATCTCCTCGCTGTCGATGCTCTCAGATCGCCGATAAAAATCCATGGACTGTCCCCGAAATTATTTTCTCAGCTCGTCGCATCTTTCCCCAGCCTGACCCATCTCGACGTTTGCATCAATAAACACATGGTACGTCCTGGACTGCGCAATAACTATACTTGGTGTAATCGTATATATATAGGATAAATATCGCGAAGCCTTGGTCTCCTTGACAAATCTGCAAAGCCTTCGATTCCAACAGTACATAATTCGCCGCCTTGGGCCCCCAAGCTGGCCCGCCAGACTTGTGTTCCCCCACACAAACTACATACGGGAATTCAAGTTTTTATTGCCATCCCTATCACACCTCTCCCGCATCGAGATCTTCATTTTGGCGGATATCCTTCCTGTTACCCATGGGTATTTGGATTCGGATTTGGACTCGGATTCCAGTGAATGGGATTTTACTGATTCAGAATATGACGTGCTGGACTCCCCGCCGAAGATGAAGGTGGACTACTTCTTCTCTGTGATCCGTTCCCCGAGTGGTGCATATGTTGTCCTGGACAGGGCCCATATTGTCGACAGGTGCGAATTCAGTTTCATCCTTGACCGTTATTTCGTATCGATCCAAGTTCTGCAGCTATTCCCGGCATTCTGCGAAATGATGGATTTCTATCGTCGAACAGCCAATCAAGTTTCACTCAAGTCTCAAATCACTGCCTTTATTCCGTCCCTACTATGTCGTTGGCCGCGGTTGGCGCGTCCAATCGTCGCTACCACAGGTCGCTGTGGCGTGTTTCCTTCCAAGTAATATATTGTGTGCTGTTGGAATTCCTGTACTGTAGATTTATAGAAGTGCCTCGGGTTGATTTTCTGAGTTTCACGCCTTGATTTGCGGACCTTGTTCAACCAATTTGCGGCGTGCGTACCGCGATAGTCACATCTCACGTGGTGCGGTGGCAGCCACTGTCACGCTGGCGCTTTCCGGCCGGTGAGTCTCGTCCTTGGTCTTGCCCTTGGATAACCGGGATCTGGTAGAAAATCATGAAAAAAGCAAAGGTAAGTTCCGCAATTCGTTGTCTCGGCATGCTGTCTGAGTTAACCAGCGCGGAGGCGCCAGCACCAAGCCATCGAATCGGTGGGTTCTACGACCTTTTTCTGCCATTTTGTTTCGATAAAAAACTGAATTGGATGGCCAGCAATATAAATACAATCCAAAACGTATCCTATATCGTTTCTGATGTACCTCCTGAACTCTGGGCCCACATTGCGACCTTTGCGTCTCGTGCATCCCTCGCCCGCCTTTGTTCAGCCTCTCATGAATTTTACTCGAAATTCTCACCTCTACTCTATGGAGACATCATTCATCCTCCCCTGACCGCGGCCCAATCCTCGTCTCTCATGGAAACCCTCAGCAATGCTGAAACCCCGCCATTCCGGCAACCGCACGTAGCAGCAAAAATCCAGCAGCTGAGTTTGACGGACCGTGGCGCGGGTCGCAGTGTGGATACTATCGAGGCACGAGCCAAGGCAGCTACAGATTCGCTCAGGAACATGTATCGTCCGATTCCTGGAGCTGAAAGCACGAGCGGATCTGTCTTGAGAGTTTTACATTGGGATTTAGCGGCGGGCATGGACGAGTTGGGGGTAATTTTAGGAGCCCGAAGACACTTCCCGAATCTAAAAGAACTAGTTGTTTCTACTATGGGGACGAATAACAACTTCAACGTCCGTTTGTCACTTATCCTCCCCATCGAATGCTCATCAACCGAACCCTAGTTCATTCAAATTGGAGGGCTCGAGGTACTAGGAATTACGCTGGCGCTTTATCTATACAGTCAGTGACTTTGACTTGAATTTCTGAATATCCTGACATCGAGGCTCATGTAGGCCACCAGTATGAGTATGAGCATTGTAACAAGCTTTGTTATAAGCTCGCGGAAGCTATGCAAATGTTACCAACGTCCTCTCCCATCCTTCACACACTACAACTCAACCTGCGAATTTCCTTTGATGAGGATGAATTTCCATATAGGGGGTTTACTGACCTCGTCGATACTATCAATCTCATACATCTTCCTCTCCTGACGACCCTCAACCTCTCTGTGGACGTTGATATAGAGGGTCCAGAGCCCGGTGCTGGTGACGGGTATCTAGATTTTTTGCCTACCGCGAATTTCTACCCGTTCTTGGCTTCCCACACAACTCTCCTGGACCTCAAGCTGAGCTCACGTGGAACCAAGCTTAAAAAAGAAATCTCATATTTACCCCGTCTTCGCTCATTCGAGGGCTCGTTCGAAGACACCGCTGTCATTTGTGACCCTCAACGGCCCCTCGAAGAGCTGATACTCACAGTTGTTCATCCCATGTGGTTGGACGATTTGTCACCCTCGTTTCGCCCCATCCCGCTTGCAAGTCACTCGTCCTTGACAACACTTCGTGTTCTCGCTGTTGATGCCGACGGATCGGCGGTAAAACTGTCGAAAGAATTATCTCCGGCCTCGTTTGCTCAGTTGGCGTCGTCCTTCCCCAACCTCACCCACCTCGACGTCCGACTCAGCGACCCGATGGTACCTCTTCTCTCATGTGTATAGTTTTGGGTTCGCTAATAACCGAATAGATGAAATATCACGAAAAGTTGGTTTTACTGACAAAGCTACAGAGCCTTCGATTGCACCAGTACAGAACTACTATCTGCACTCATTTCGGATGTTACGAGAATTGTCCGGGACCCAAGAGGCGTGTCACAAAGGTCTTCCCACCAAGCGACTACGTTCAAGACTTTGCTCTTTTTTTGCCATCCCTACTAGAGCTCGCATGGATCGAAATATGTATCTTGGCGGATCATATTTATGGGTACGATGACGACTTCGAGCTGTTCCTCGAGGCACCGCAGATCAAGGTCGACTATGACTTTTTTGTAGCTCGCCAGCCGAGCAGCGCACAAGTTGTCTTTAACAAGGCGCACATTTATTTTGACAACCGGTGAGAATCTGTTCTTTAAATTCCGAGTGGCCTTCCATAACATAAAATTTACAGCCAATGCTTTTGTTGACTTTTCTTGGGAGTGGTTCATTTTGCCGAATTTCTTGTTGTATTGATTAATGGACAATTCTATGGGGGCTTTTTTGGGGGCTTTATTAGAGAGCTTGCGCAAAAGCCGCACGCGCCGCATGCGGCTTTTTTGCATTGCGCAAAATTACGTGGTTTCTGCCCTGTTAGCTCTGTGTTTTTGTGAGCTCAGTATGCCCTCCGGTCTCCATGACACTATATTGCATTAATTTGAGTGGGTGTTTGGTCGATGCGTAGCCTGGGGGGCCTTTTTTTCCGACCATCACTCCAGCTCCACCCAGACTTCCCACAGTTTTCGCGTCCCGCACACACCAGTTGAGGCACAGATGAGATTTTTTCACCCACCTCTGCTTATCATTTTATTCAACTACCTTTCTATCGACTTGGTTTCTCAATAATCCCAAGTTTTTGTTTCCGCATGCGGCTTCGCGCAATGCAAAAAAGCCGCATGCGGCGCGTGCGGCTTTTGCGCAAGCTCTCTATTATATGATCTTTGGGTTGAGCCTCAACGTTGTTGCAGAATTCTATATTTTTTGGCATTTGGTTGAAAATCTAGAGACACGTCAGTTTTCAATCTCCGACTCGGATCAATCTGCAGAAGCTCTCTTGTCTTCAGACTTCATGGTCCACTTCATTGATCTGCCTGCTGACGTTGTTTTACATGTTTTATCTCAAATGCGGCTACAGGATGCCTGGTCATTGACTGCGGTATGTCGCGATCCACTCATCGCTCAGGCTAGCATAATTCAAACCTAGGTGTCTCGCGCTTTTCGAGAACTCACTACAGATCGAAGCTTTTGGCTCAATGCCCTCAAAAGCAATCCGAGCATGCAATCTGTATCTAATCCACTGACGCTTCAGGACTTGGATCTGCAGGATCTCAAGCAGCTAGCGCTGCATTCCATGAAACTTGCTCACAACTGGTCACTTCCCCGCCCTCCGATAATCGGAGAGGTTCGAAAATGGACGCTGGGTGACCGACCTATCCTCGAGACGAACCACCTCTTTCAATTTCCGGGCACTGAACTATTCCTCTTCTATTCGAGTAAACTCTTGAAATACTTCGATTGCAGGACGGGGGATTCAGAAACTATCCTCGATCTCTCTGCATACGTTCGATGTGCTTCATATGATTTTCTTCCTGACAAGTCGGCAATTATTGGTTTCGCCTTGACGGGAGGCCCGAGATTCAACATGTTCGTCTTTTTTTCTTGTTTTCACTCGCTCAGAGATAATGTTTTGAGGTTAGCCCCATGCTAGAGTTCGTTAAAATCGAGCTGGAGCGAAATCAATCCCGCCTAGTGGCATCAATTTTGCTACAATCTACCTTGGCTACGGACTCTGACTGCCAGAAACCATTTGTCAGTGCTCGGCTCGTCGGTGCTGTTCAAAGCCATGGCGGTGGAACAGAGATTTTGGCTTATGACCTCATATCTCGTGGTTCTACGGTGATCAAAACAGATATCCCGATAAACGTCAGTTTTTCTCGTTTGGAATTTTCAGGGCTCACATCTTCCGTAGTATGCAATAAGCCGTCGATTGAACTTCTCCTTCTACCAGGATCATCTCTACCTACTCGCGGATGACGGTTCGAAAGCCCTTGTTTACTGCTGCCCCCGAGACTCGCTTCCATACGGACATGAGTCTCCAACAACGTCCATTATCACGTTTGGTGATATGGATCCTATCTCGTTTCCAACTAAAATTTGGAAGAGAAGGGGCCCAGTGTGCTCACAGATGTTCCGCGACGCGAACTTTGTAAAGATCCACGATAGCCTGGGCGTGCCTCTTTCCAAATTCGTGACCACCTTTCGCTTCTGGCAGCGCGCCGACGGAGCGGCGCTTTGCCGTGAAATCACTAAGGACTGTGTCCGAGCGAGCACACAGTGCATATCGGTCCTACAGGACACCACGTCGTTGTATCCCTGGTGAACAGTGAGATGGGACACTTATACAAACTTGTTCTCATCCAGTTCAACCCCAATTCTAACTCTTGCTCGAGCCACGAGTTCGAACTTCCAACTGGCGTGGGTGTGGGTGGTGGGCGTCCGCTGACTGTGTTGTCGGTTGACGATCATCGCGGGGTTGTCTGGTTGATTGAAGACTGCGACCTAATATCTATCCCGTATGTATAAATATGTAGTACGGTGTCAAAAAGTTCGGCATGATACGTGGAACAAATGTCCATCCACAATTAATATGTATGTAAAAATAGCGATGCGATTAAACCTTTAGATCCTCCAAGTTTCAGGTCCGACGTGGGTTAACAACATATGCGAGGTAGGCCATATTTATTGAACGGAGTGCCAGGTTTGACCAGCTGGTAATTCATGAAATTGAACAAGCGGTTTCTCTTCCCTCGTTCGCGATTCAACTTGAACTTGCTGGGTTCGAATTCGTTTTGGTTCTTGAAATGAATGCACACTTTGCAAAACAGTGTTTACCAAAGAATTGAGTAGGTCGAATAGAGTCGAATTGATATTCAAGGGCATCCATACTGCATCCGTACCATGATCTACATCGCTGTTTCAGAACTTCACCCACGCACTCGCATAGCTGACGCTCGAATCGCTTATCGTGAGGCACTCGCTGCCTTGCTCGTACCTTACCCACTTGAGCTCGGGCGTCCGCTCGGGGGCGAGCGCCGCCAGCGCGCCGAGCAGCACGCCGATCGGGTGCCGGCCGCAGATGGTGTTCTTCGTCTTCTTGAGGTACTCGGTGAAGCGCTTATGCGCATCGGCCGGCTCATGCGCTAGGATGTCCATCGCGGCGTGGTCGAGCTGGCGGATCGACGCGTGGATGGGGTGCGTCTCTGTAGGGTTAGTGGAATGCGAGAGGCGCACAGCGGGCACGTCCGGCGCGGGGTAGTAGTACGTGTATGAGAAGCGCGTACCCCTGGATAGGCAACTGCGATATAGGAAGATAACACTCGAATGTGCGCGTTAGACACACCAATGACAAAAGTCACTCGAGACGACGCAGAAGGTGTCGTCGCGGGCGAGGTATGGCGCGAGGAGAGCACCGAACTCGGCCTCCTGCTGCTGGCCGATAGCACCCACAACGATGGGCACGATCGCAATGTCCTTCCTGCATGAGGCGGCGAGGTCAGCGTGGATGCAGAACATCGAACAGCCTACCCCTCAAATATCTTGCGGATGAACGGGAGTTGCATTTCGAGACTGTGCTCGGCCTAGAAAAGTTAAGGAATAGATAAATAAAATTCGGAATGCCAGAGAATTCTATTACCTCCTCCGCATCCAGCGCGATCTCCTCAAACTGGCCCGTCGCGCGGAGCTCCTGGATCGCTGGGGGCTGTCAGATGCATATGCTTCAGGGAGAACGTAGTAGGGTACATACTTTCAAGATCGAGCGGCAGGTCGTCGACGGGCGTGTGGTACACGTTGCACGCGGAAAGGGCGCAGTCATTGATGTAGATGTGGTGCGACGGGCCGAGCACAAAGACGCGCTTGCTGAGATGGCATGGAATAAATAGCTGCCCAAATAGGGCCACTTAGAAGGCGCACATTCCGGTGGTGTCTATGCTCTTGTACGCCCAGGCCGCGGTAGGGCCCGAGTATGTGTATCCAGCGTGCCTACTGCAGTCAATCGCAGGTACCGAATGCATACTGGACGGCGCACGGTGCGATGATAGCTTTGCAGCCCTGAACTGGGTTCGGTCCCTCAACCTGCTCCAGCCATTTTGTGAGCTCGGCTCCCAGTTCATACCCTGCGGATCGTCAATCGCAGTCGAGGGGGCAAGCGTGGACTGCGATACTATTGCGGTTGTACCAGCTACCAGCGTGAGCCGCCATTCGCATACCCTTCTGTCTGCTGTCTGGACGGCATTAGCACACTGGCAGGATCAGCGGCAAAACCGGACGTGCGTTCTAACCATGGGAATTGTCAAGTTGTTGTCAAGAGAGGATTGGCGGAACCCAAACAGGAAATGGGGTTGCCAAATGCGGCCGATTGTACTTGAACTGGGACTCAATGCAAGACTCTGCACGGAATCTGGAACGCATTTACCTCCTCCAACGCTCCTTTAGCACAGCAAAGTATAGCGTCGTAAATCAGACCGTCTGATCTATCATCTATGAGACTATGCCAAGCTCGATCTACACACGCTGCCACAGCGACGCGACCACCAGCTCGATGCTATGAATCCCTCCAAAAATAAAATGGTTCTCTCAAGTCCACCCCCAGCTCTCGCTCAAGAGCTATGGAACCATATCTTGCTCTTCCTTCGTGGTCACACAAAAGATCTCAAATCATGCTGCCTGGTCTCTCACGTCCTCTGCCTCGCAGCCCAGTGCCAGCTCTTCCACACCATCGCGATTCTCCCATTTCCGAAGACAACAGTATGGATCAATAAAGAACCCGTTTGCCGCACGAACGAGGTACCGTCTTGCCGTCGTCTGCGCACGATTTGTGTCCAGTCGCCGCACCACATCCAGAACATCCGGCGGCTCGAACTCCCCTACCATGCAGAGGTGCTTAAGGAAATCCTCGCGATGCAGCTTGTGCGTGTACGTGAAGTTGAATTCCGTCCTCGTTGGGACGCTATCGACACGAAGCGTCTTGACGAACGGACTCTCAAGCTCGCACGGCGCCTCCTATCCCGCCCAACCATTGAGCGCGTGGAGTTCCGCTCGATGTACCAGCCTGCCGCCTTTTTCTCGCGTTTGTTCGCCGACACTACACCACAGCTGCGAGAACTCGACTTTGATGCGTGTGAGCTGTACAGCGGTGAGCAGCACAAGCCCGCGCCGGCTCGAATTACCCCCACCGCCGCGGCAGGTCGCGTCGTTACGCATTTCCGGCTTTTTAAGTCCTCCACGCTCGCACCCTGGCTGCTCGGCGCCGCGTGCCCGTTCGACTTTACACACCTCACGCACGCGGACGTGTCGTCCTCGCTCAAACCTGGTCTAACGAGCATCCTGCGCGGTGCGTCGAATACGCTGCAGGAGCTGTCCCTCGCGACCGGTGCGTCCTCTCTCTGTCAAGTTCAATTTATACGGCTTACTTTTGACGGTGCAAACACAGCTGACGTCGACCACTGCCCCCGCTCGGGCTCTTCCCTGCGCTCGTTCACCTCACCCTGAATGCCTACGCGGAGGTCACGGACTTCTTCCCGATGCTGGAGGCCCTCGACCCCGCCAATGGCCTCTGCACGATAACGTTATCGCTAGGCTGGGGGTTCGGCCTACAACATGCGAGGTACGAGCACCATATTGTTGTAGCGTCTGTTTATAAGAGACTAGGTTCGGCCTGCTCTCAGCTGCTCAGATACGCGAGCAGCTGGGGAATTTCGACGCGCGCGTAAACAAGATCGCGCTGCCAGCACTAACGTGCGTGGAAGTGCGATTCCCGCAGTCGAGTTCAGCGCCGGTCGCAAGGCCGGCCGAGGACGTTGCGTCCTGGGAGGCAAGGAAGATGTTGTGCGTGGAGGCGCTGGCGCCTCTCGCAGCAAGGGGGGTATCAGTTGTACGGATAGAGTGATGCATCTGTTAACTTCCAATTCATCCTGACTCTCAATTACCGTGGTTAGTTCTGTTAATATAATTCACAGAATTACTTTCTGGAGCAAGGGGTGGCGAGGGCAAAAGTTCCGGACCATGACTACCAAAAACCTCGTTGTCAAGACCCCGGATACTTAACCGACCACCACCAGTCGGCAATCAGTCGGTCCGATGGGTCCGCACCCAAACGGGGAAGTCCTCTTAGATAAGATACGGATAACTTGTAGAAATAGAACTGTATGCCTGTAATTCGTCGGCAAAGGGTATACAGAAGAGTACGTATTGTTAATAGAAAGCTTTTACAACTAAACAGATCAAGTTCTCCTCCGAGTTGAGCTGGGCCCAGCTTCAGCATTGGTAACATCTTCCAAAGGCCGTTTTTCTGTGCGGCGGCCCACCGGTGCAAGCGTTTTCGCCAGGGGTGCGTCGGAACTCCCAATTAGAACACCCAATTTAACCATTTCTTCGCGTGAGATAGCCAGATTGAGTGCAAGTTCACGGGGAAGATCAACTGGAGCACGTAAGAGCTCATCCCAATACCGCGAATGAGCAGACTGGAGATGTAAACGGATAGAGTATTTCCAGAATACTGCGGGGGATTTCCGAGGGGCAATAGGAAGACATAATGTGCAAAACACGGGGACATTTGTGGAAGGAGCATTGGCGGAATATTTCTTTGCATGGCCGTAACTGAAAGGGTGAGAACGCGGACAAGTTGACGTGCACTTGGGGGTCTGGCGCGCATTTGGAAGGCCGGAAAGGTCTACTTCACATTCTCCGCGGCCGCAGAATCCGCATGGATTGATTGGATGCACCTGTAATGAGAATACTAAGCGCCCGAGGTTCAAATTGAAAGCAAACAACACACCTGCTCATATAGGTTGGGCTCGGAAACACCGTTAATGGATTTAAATATATGAGCGCCGACATGGCATCTCGCGTCTTCAGGTTTAATAAAAATATGGCATTGGTGACACATAATTTTCTCGGCGTTGTTGCTCCCCTCTGTCAAGGCTCGCGTTGGATTGTCCACAATGAACGCAGTAGCATCTGAAAGATTTGGAGGTTAGTAAATATCGACAAGAATACGAGATCACGTACTTTTAGAGTCCACGTAGGGGAATGAATTCGATTTCCCGTGTTTAGGCAGAAGCTTGAGCACCGTTCCGCTGTCAAGGGAAGTGTATAATGTCGAGACGACAGCGGTAAAGTCCTCGGTTGCGACTGCCCACACATGATCCATATGTCTCGCAATGAGGGGCTCGCTGTCAGCGAGCGAAAGATGCTTTATGCTCTCGATTTCGGCATCTAGCGGATGTACAAATGCACCGGGGATTTTGACAGTGAGCGCTTTGCGTGTTCCAGCCTCGGCAACAGATTGTGGGCCCTTCAGAGGTTCGAATTTGGCGTAATCTCCAGTCCACAGCCATTTTCTTGTGGTTGGAATAGTGTCACCATCGCCAACCACCAGAACGTCGCGCAGAATGAGGGGTTGGGCCGTAATTATAACCGTCGATTCCATGGAGCCAAGCTCCTCTGTGTCGATCTGAGATAGGCGACGTTTATCCTTCATAATAACTGTGACCTTGACCACAGCCGCTGCAATAATATTACCGCTACGAATCAAGGCCACGGCGATGTCGCCGACGTTGAAGGAGTGTTCTCCGGAAAATTCCCGATGGTTCAGGTTCGGCTTGCGGCCACCGTCCTTGGTATAGCAGCGAACACGTAGAAGCCGCCCAACTGCGAGATGCCGATAGTCTGAGTTGAAAAGGGAACTGAGAATGGATGCTTTGTGAAGTCGTTTGGTTGTTGCATTATCCAACTCGTACTCCAACCAATCATTGTTTTTTGTGAGTTCCACAGACGCGTTGACAGGGAGAGAATGTGCACCGCTTTCATGAAAGGATTCAGCTCGATCTTCCTCGGGTTCCGGAAGAAAGTCTGCGACTGAAATATTGGGCAAGTCATCGAGTTCTTCGTCGCCGTCACAGATTTCATCATCGTCTTCCTCGCCATCGGAATCTAACGCCGCTGATGGAGGTGGAGGTGTCGGCGAAGTAGAAGATGACGTTGTGGGGGTAGTTATCACAGAACGATCCTTCTCTTTTGAGTTTCCTGGGTATATCCCACCGCCATTCGGACAAAGGAAGTCAACACCATCGCGAGACAACGCCTCCTCGAAGTCAAAGTCAATGCCGTGCTTGGAGAGACAATCCACAGCTGCATAATAACCCGACCTCCAGACCGTCGTATGCACGACGTGCTTTACAGTCTGATCTCCGGTGAAATAGGTGGGATTGACGTGATCAGCTTCTTTGCCAAACCAAGATCGCCGAATGTGTCCCTGGTGCCATTCCGGGTGTTCGTCAAATATTCCCTGCGCATCGGCTGCACTGGACAATCTCTCAGAGAGCTGCAGGGCATCGAAGTTAGAATCATGAGACTCTGTGCGAACTTCTGCGAACAGCTCTTCCAAACGATCGCTCCCGAGTTGATACAGATAGAATGCTTGTTCGGGATCCAATTCCTGCTGCCGGGCCACGCAAAAAAAGGCGCTCTTGACGAGGGCTTGCAAATCACCGTAAAGTTGATTCGACAAAAAGGAAGATCCGTGAAGGCGATAAAAAACGAAGGCCATATGAGCGAATTTCGATAAGCTCTCGAGGCGTTGAGACAACGTCATTTCTTGCGACAGGAAAGCCTCGAGGAAAGCATCCCACATTTCACCGGCCAATGCAAATGCGCGTCGAGTGCTTTTTTCGGTGGGATCAAGGCTGGGAGAATCTGGAATACCGTCTGCGCCCACGGAAATAATCGCTTTGAGGAGTTTATAAGCACGAGGTACGTTTTGGTGGTCTGCCGGATCCACTAGGATTGCAACTGATTCTTTCGTTTCTCCGGCGAGACGCTCCAACCATTGGGTAAGGATCGATCGGTTAATGATCACGCCGGCGATGACTGAACCCTCTTCACTTCTTTCGGAAGTGCCAACACCTATAAAAAAATGTAAGTGAAAATACGACGCAAAAGAATTAAGAGTGGAACACTAACGCTTCACTACATGCTTGGGATCTGGAGCCTTAACTATATTGTCCTCGCCGCACTGCAGATTAAGACCCGTGCAGCCCGAAAGCTTCAGGTATAATGGACTCGACTCGTCGACTGTGCGTGACATCAAGACCTGAAAGAGGCCTTCACGGAAAACTGAATCTCCGTCTGTTGAAACTATCCACAGTTGTCCATTATGCGGTGCGCCATGGATCTTCCATTGTTCCATTGCCATCTTCAACAATGCCGCAAATCCCGGACCTTTTTCGCTTTTGCAGGTCTGGGTTTGGCCAATGGGAACTGCGTGATAATTATTGGCCCGGAAGGCGCCCATGGCAAGAACTGTGGCCTCGCGGCCATAATGACAGGTTGGGGACTCGCCGTGAACTGCGTCAACGACTTTGAGAACAGATG